>OV725078.1:79793034-79848034 GCA_928085145.1 Nezara viridula
TATTTAGTTTAATAATTTCAATTTCTTCGCTTAACAGTACTCCTTTATAGATTTACTAGTTTTTTGGGAATCCCCTGTTCGATTAGAATATTAAACAGTTTCTGGCGGTCAATAGAATCGTGAGCCTTTTTGAAATCTATATTCAGCTGGTGAACAATACCGTTGTACTCTAATTTTTTTCTCTAATATTGCCGTAAAGAAAATATTTGATCAATAGTTGAACGATTCCGTCGAAATCCGCATTGGTAGTCTCCGATAATTTCCTCGGCGTATTCCGTAATAATCTTCGCTAAGACTCTTCTCAAACATTCTTCTTGTATGCGGATCTACAACGTTAAGTCCAAGATGCAGCAAAATAAAATCAGCGAGGTTGTGAAGTTTAGGATTTTTTAGGAAGTTGTAATTATCCTCAAATGTATCCAGAAAGCTTCTGTAGTTGGTAGAATTATTAACCGAAAAGTATTTAAATCGTATAATTTTGTTAAGATGGTAGGCCGCAATGATCTTTTTATTCCTGTGGCGCTTTACTAATTTATCATAGGACAAGCTGTATTTTCTGCATTAAACTCGAATGAAGAAATGGCCTGTGAAACAGGATGAACTAAAAGTTATTTGAGGTATGAAAACTTTACTATTTGGTACCCTTTAGTACCCTTAGTTGGTGCCATCTTCAAATTTATAGAAAGAAAAAAAAAAAATTCAAATCAAATTTCAATTGCTGAAGGCAAAACCTAATTTTATTAAAAATCAAAATTTAATTGCTGAAGGTAAAACTCAATTTTATTCAAAAATTAAATTTAATTGCTTAAGGTAAAACTCAATTTTATTTAAATTAAATTTTAATGTTCAGTGGTGCAGGCCTTTTATTCAAAATAAATTCAAAGTTCAGCAAAGTAGGTCTTTTATTGAAAATAAATCCAAAGTTCAGCAAAGTAGGTCTTTTATTCAAAACAATTTCAAAGTTCAGAAAAGCAGGCAAGGATTAACGTAAGTATTAATGAAGTCACCTAATTCCAGCAAGTCACTATTTGTTCTTTCCTGAATATTCCTGGAAACTTATCTGGAAATTGCTTGACTTCCCTAATACGTAACGAAAGCATTAGATCTATTGGTTAAAGTATATATTTGAAAAACGTGTTATTAGGCGAAATATTAATATATGTATGAAAATTTTTGTAATTTTAAGGATTTCTTCGCTATTAAGGCCTGTTTATATGTTTTAGGGGCCACATAATAATAAAAATATAATTAATAATAATTATATAATTAAATAATAAAAAAAAACACTTAAACAACATATGTACATATAAAAGAAACAATATAAATAACATATGTAGAATTTATTTTCACTTCACCTTATTTATTTTGGTGGGCGAATAATAGTTTAATGCTATTTAAAATAGCTATGAACGGACCCTTCTCTGTAAACCGGTCGCCACAAAATTTCACATAAATATGAATCGAGGTTTTGTCTGGCAGTTCCTCTATGTTTCCTATTTCTCCACTTAGCTGAGCTCCATAATTGTTTTATGTGTTGAGTATGGAGCCCAGTTGATGGATCAACAAAATTATAGCGGTGATTCGCCTGGAAATGATTATAGTTTGCTTCATTCAGTTGTCGGCCGTTGTATCCTTTCCAACAGTCAGAATAAATGTAGCTTCCCTCTTCTATATTGTTTTTAATACCTTGTAATAAAGTTGTTGCCTTTCTGTCGTTTATTTTGAGGATAAAACACTCATCTGTTTCTCGGCAAACTCCGCCAAGCATCCATTGCTCAGGTAAAACTCTCCCTACATGATTTTTTTCTTTTAGAAAAAAGACTCTCGTCTACTTCAACCACTTTGCCAGGCCCTCCAATTTTTTTACATGACTTGTGTAACATGTTGTGGGCACAAACCTCTCTTAAACATTTGTTCCACGTTACCATAGTTTGCTTGGATAGTTTCAGTGCTCTTTGGCCCACTTTATCGTTCTTAAATTATGGAACCACCCATAAATAAATTTTAGAGCGGTTTTGAAAATATTTAATAGCCTCTTCTTCTGAAGACGGTAATTCCCAGAATGTAATAACAATCATAATTTGACAAAAACAACACAAATGGAATACAAATAAACAATGGAATAACTCAAAACTTTCAGGAGATAAGAAGGGAGGTTATGTGATTTGTTTAAAGCATTACTTATTTCATCAGAAGTCACATTTCCATCTAATAATGGGTGTTGATTGTTGATAAAAAACTTATTGGATGTCAATCCAGATGGATATAATGTTCTTAAAAACTTCTACTCCTCTATGGAAATGCCAGGTCTGGAAATGATGTTTCCCCTATATCGTTTTATGATACTTCAGAAGGTTGAGCTATTGTTACTTGTTTCGAGAGTTTCAATAATATTTAAATTATACTTCATTTTTACAAAATTTCTATATTGTTTTTTCAATTTTAAAAATTAAATAAGAAATCACTCTTAAAATTTTTTTCTTACATAAAAAAAAACATTTTATCATTCTTAAGTGCCTTTCATTCATTGCCATACCAAGATTTATTCCTATGAATGCTCCGATTCTTATATTTATGGGTTGACAAGTAAGTCCTTTCCGTTTTTTTTGTTTATTTTTATGTCACACACCGTTTATACACTTCTAATCTGATGAATTCATGCTTAAGGTGGATTGTTTATCCTGTTTGTAATATGACATCAACTATATCTGTTAACTCTTGTTGAAACTAGCTTATTATCGTGTTTGCTATTACACTGGAAATACCAATGTTGGGCAAAATTTATCTTAAATAATAGATAATAGGTAACTAATAATTTATTCGAACTATCAACAACGAATAACGAATAATTCTGTTTATCTTTTATCTAGATAATAAATAAATTCAAGTTATCTATTATGTTTTTATTTATGATTTTCTTTTTTATTACTTCAATATTCGGGTTGATTTACATGTTTTCAGAGCTGTAATTTTTGAAAAGTATATCCATTTTGAGATTAAGCCACTGCGTGCGACTTATTTGAGTTTTTCGGATTTCTTTCATATGAGGGTTTATTTATATGTTTCCGGAGCTGTAGTGTTTGAAAATGATCTCCATTTTGGGATTACTAATAGGCGTAATATGAATATCAGCCCGGAAATAGACGATCTTTATATAACCTTTCATAACCTACCAGGAAAATTTCCTCTTTTGCGTACGGCAAAACATCGCTAATATGGCAAAAAAAAAAATAATTAATAGTGTCCGGTGGACCAAATGTTTAGGCAACTTATCCAATTATGGCTAAATAAATCTCATGAGTTTCAATAAGGCAACAATCTAGTTTTTAAGCAGCGGACTGCATCTTAAGGGATTGGTAGGTTAATGATTGTGAAAAAAAATAGCTTAGCGAGTGACCAGTGAGATGTCATCAACTGGGCTCCATACTCAACACATAAAACAATTATGGAGCTCAGCTAAGTGGAGAAATAGGAAACATAAAGGAACTGCCAGACAACACCTCGATTCATATTTATGTGAAATTTTGTGGCGACCGGTTCACAGAGAAGGGTCCGTTCATAGCTATTTTAAATAGCATTAAACTATTATTCGACCACCAAAATAAATAAGGTGAAGTGAAAATAAATTCTACATATGTTATTTATATTGTTTCTTTTATATGTACATATGTTGTTTAAGTGTTTTTTTTATTCTTTCATTTTCTTTTATTATTACATTTATTTTTGTCTATTTCATATATGTGTTGTAAAATTAAAGTGTTTTCTCATTGTTGTGAAAATTATTACATTTCGTTTTGTCTATTTAAATTTTAAACCAAACTGTTTTGTTATTATTACATTTGTTTTCGTCTATTTCATATATTTGTTATTGATTAAAAGTACGAAGATAGGAATTATGAGAATCCTTATCAGTGCCTTTCAGAATTATCAGTGTTCAGGTTATAAACATTGGCAGATAGCAGTCCGTCCTGTCCGGCTAACCGACAAGTACCCAAAGTTAAAAATGACAAAACCCAATGACATATGAAATATACGAAAATCTTCCCTGAAATTGGTTCATGTATATACAGAATTTATTCAATAAAATTCTGAACGAAGAGGAGGTGCCTGAAATTTTTAGTGTTATGATATCAAAGAAAGGAGACCGTGGAAATCCACTAAATTACAAAAATATATCTATCGGAAACTATGCTTTGAAAATTTTTACACAAATCTTGCTGGAAAAATTCACTTAAAAAGCTGTCGTTAATACAGCTTTGGTAATATTGTGCTCAGGTATGGAGTCTCTGATACATAGACCTCTTAGAAAAGGTCAACATAAATTATTATAAAACGACATTTTCTCTTTGTAAATCCAGACTTTTAAATTCGTTTAGAAAGAGGCTCTATTCATATTGGTTTCGATGTTATGAAGAATTCCTTGATTTGGTTGGTTAGGCTTGTGGAAATGGAGGAATGTAGATATCCTAAAATATGTTTTGAAAATCTAAGAATCAAATGTTACCAATCTAATTCTGTGCTTTTGAAATATAATTGGTGTGCTCAGTTGAATGTACTGTCAGATACTATAGAGGAAGGCGATTTAGTTTATGAAACTGACCCACTCATAATTAGAGACAATATAAACAGGATATCAAACAAATATAAACGACATTTGGAGGAGGTTGACAAGAAAGCATTGCAGAGTTCAGCTTACAGAGAACATTTGACCTTTTTTTTAACAATGGTAGGATCTTCCAGTATCTGATGCCGGCATATATCAAACATTCCAGATTATTAATGCAGATCCGCTTCTCGGGAAAACACTTGAGATTAAAATTTCAGTCAACAATCAAATTTTGAAAATTCATCAACAACTTGAGTGAAAAATGTACAATGGAAAAAGAAACACTTCATCGCCTATTATTGAAATGTCAAATGTACACTGAAAGGCAAAAAATTCCACCCACTTGATTTTTTCATGTTTTCATCTAAAAATATTTCTGCTTTGAATTGGTCTATTGTTTTTAATGAATAAATAGGTAATATTTTTGTTTGTTCTCAATTAGGAATGTTAATATAGAGGACAATAACCCTTATTCCTTAATTCAATGAAATGATTCTAGATTTCAATGTTTACTTTCTATGGAACCAAAATGGCCAGGCTAAAACCTCAATATTGTTCTGTTGAAGGAACGTCTGCACTATGCGGGCGACATGTGGGCGTGCATTATCGTGCATTAGAATAGAACGATCGCCGATTTCGTTGAGGATAGGCAACACATGAGGTTCCAAAATCTCATCTACATAGCGAATGGCCGGCAAAGACCCTCCACGAACAACAACCAATTCTGTGCGGCGCTCCATTGAAATTCCAGCCCACACCATTAAGGAACCACGTTGGAAAGGTTGGCTCTGGGAAAATTTACAGGCTGTATATCTTTTGTTTCTTCTTCTCCACACCCTTTCACGCCCGTCTGGAGATTGAATCTTGACTCATCTGTAAAAAGTAGAGCACTCCATTTGTCCATAGTCCAATGGCTGTGTTCTCGAGCAAAAGCCAGCAGTGTTACTCTCTGAGTTCTGGTCAACTCTGATCCTCTTACTGGACGAAAAGCCATTAATCCATACTCATTTAATCTTCTTCGAGCGGTACGCTCAGAAATTTGCACACCTCGAACTTCTTCGAGCTGATGAATCGATTGAACAACGGTAAGGCGCCGGTTCAGTAAAATTCTCGAAGTCAAAAACCGGTCATCCCGTGGTTCTGTTACCCTAGGCCATCCAGAACCGGACCTTCTATTGTAAGAACCAGTTTCCCGAAAACGCCTGACGGCGTCTCGTAAAGTTTCATATGGAACTCCGATGGCATTAGCTGCCATAAATCTTAATGGGATCAAAATATTCAAGCCAACTGCAATAGCAGATATGAGAAAATTATATTTTTCCATCTCTTATATATGTAATTATAGAGATTTGGTAGGGTAATCTAAAATATTGTCCTATGAGTATTGAAATAAAAATGTAGGTTGTTTGTTTTAATGGATTGTGATAAATGTTAAACAGATTAGTTTGGGTCTTGTTCTCTTGATAGTTTCTTTGTTTATATAAATGATCTGGTAATTTAATTTTAGTATATGATTTGATATTAATATTAAAACCATAAAACTTATTTATTTTTGTTATGTGTTCTATTGATAATTTTAGATTTATACTGATGTTGATATTGGACATTGTTTTAACTATCTAACTTTTTAATAAATGTGATTTTTAAGTTATCCTTTAGATTATTGTAATGTAGATTATTTATAATGTAGCATAAATAGAAAAAAAAATATAATGTAATAATAAATAAAATGTCATATTTTGACATTTCAAACATTTGTTGTCAATCACTTGTATTGAAATTCAAAAATATAAGCCATCTGTGTATAGTTAGGTTTAAACCTTAATATACAGTGACTACTTCTTATACTAGGTAATAGGTCATATCCCTCTCGGCACAAATAATGAGGTAGCTCAAAAAGATTGGTTTAGAGAATACCTCAATTGGTAAATTTGAACTACTGTTAACTTTTTCACTCAATACACTTTACAAAAAAAAAAAATAATAATAAAATTAAGTGACAAATCGACCATCAAATTGAATTCAAAATTATTTCAATCGAAGTGTTCACAAGACTATTTCTTTTTAGCAATCCCATTCTAATACTGGAGGGTGGTATGTCCTCATGGTTTCTGTCTTGTATAGTAATATAAGCGGAATTGTTTACCAGTTATCATTCAATATATAGAATGCCATTATTAGATCTAGATCATGTAAATTCCAAAATGTATATTATTGTGATGACATTGGATTTCCAAGTTGTTATCTTATAATACATTTTGGCACCATTTAAATTTTTTATAAAGCTAAGCAATTATCTGCTTATTCATACAGCATTAGTTACCTTAAATAGATTAAGTTTAGTTTAAAGGCTCAAACTTAGGAAATGCAACAAAATATTTGACAGTTATAGTAAAATTAATTAGTAAATAAATGACTAAAGGCTATCACAACTGATAATAATAAAAACAGAAGCAGGTAAAGGAATTAAATAAAACAAACTTTCAAGAGTGACTTTACACATTATTTTCTTGAAATCATATAAATCCAGAACTATTGATCAATGATAATAAAGTAAGAGGAATACACATATTGACATTCGAAATCCTAATTTTTCAAATTTATCAACAATTTACCAGTAAAATCAATTGCTGTAATTTTTACCAGCATTGTGTTTTATGAAGGACAATCATTGACCTTTTCAACAAGCATATAGCTCTAGTACTTGGCAGAAAATAAAACATTGAACGAATGATACACATACAAAGGTTGAAGTAGTTAACAAATTTGATTACATTGTTTAAAAAGATGATATATTCCATGGTTATGTTAACAAGTAAAAAATTAGTATGGATAGTTCTATAAAAAAATTAAAATCTGATTAGTTATAAGGAACAGGCACATTATCTTGTTATTTTTCAAGTTTAAAAAAGTAAAACTGATATAGTAATCAACATTGTTTTTTGGAATCCATAAAAAAATGTATCTAGTGCATTTGTCTTACTCCCACATCGTTAAGCACTCGAGTGCTATTTCTATTTTTCTCAGATTCATTTATACTAATGACTATTTATTTTCATAGTCTTAATAATTTTCAATATAGTATTATTTTCTTATAAGAAGCACTCATAGTTAATCAAATGAGAAAAAATAAATTATGCCATTAACATCTCTACAAATCAAGATTTTCATTTCCATTGATTTTTAAAGAATGGATAGTAGACATATTAAAGAGGGCTAACAAGATATTAATTAACTTGAAAAATGAATAGTTATAAAAAAAAACACACACAAATATATGCTTGAATTTCATAATTAAATATCCAAACAGAAAAGTTTGCCATTCTTAACACTCTTTAGCATTTAAATACTTATTATAAACACCTACTTGTAAATAAGTTTTTAAAAAAGTAAACTAACATTGAAGGAACTAGTAATCAATTACTATTATAAAACTTAGTAGCTCCTGAAATTAATTATTCTTATTTCTGATCTTGTGGATGGCTTGCTACTAGTTAGACCTAAATGAGCATAAAAGTCTTCTTGATAGTGGATAGATGATTGACAGCCGTAAATAATTAAAGCAAAGTTGGTTGGGGTGTTCAATCAAAATATAAAATTAAAATAAATAAATTTGTTTATTTTTACTAAACACCCCAAACAACTTATCTTCAATAAAAGTTTTGTAAATGATAAACTTATAACTTGTAGGTGTTGAACATCAACTGTATACTATAAGGTAGTTAATTATATATTAAAATAAATCTTCAAAGAGGTACTAAATATATGGACAAAGCAGTTATTATAGAATAATTCATCATATGAAATTGTAACGTTTATTTACTTCAGTGGTATTGCTTGTTACTCCAAATTATTGTTTATTACAAATAATCATTTAAATTAAATTTGCACTATTAAAACAATTATCTGTAATATTATTAGAAACACATTACATGAGCTAAATACAATTTTAACTACATATTACACTGAAAATCTTGTAAATGATTTATTTAAAATCTATATGAGTATATATTTATAAATTTTGAACTATAAGTACAAAACAATAAATGTTTTCATCTTTATGACATAACTAAGTATCAATAAGTTTTGTATTTTCATATGAAAATTATTGCTAAAGTGAAAATTTGAGCTAATTTCTTTACTGAAAGCTTAAAGTTCAAAGTAAATGATAAAAATTTCACAGAAATGTTGTTACAAAAAAATCATAAATCCATCAAATTATATTATATATATATGTACCAGGCGCAATAAACTTGTACAGGATCGAGACTCTATGATCAGGCTCTACAACCAGGAACCTTTCACAGTAGAAGAGGCCAAATTAATAATAATAATTATATATTGCAATTCATAAGTTGCAAATTATAGAACCATTGTTATAACAATTATAATTTTAACCAAGGATCTTGAAGGCATTCAGAAGCAGTAGGCCTTCTCGTAGGATCATACTTCAGCATACTTAACAAAAAATCTGCAAACGGAAATGCTAGCATAATATTCCATTTTTTTAGTAGGGCGAGTCTTTGATCTAAGGAGCATCGCTCTGATGTATCAACATTTATTAAGTCTCCTGATTCTGATAAATATTTAGGTGACAGCAATCCTGCATCTTGAATTGTTCTGGGTATATTTCCAAGTAGTTGTATCATGAGACCAATATGAATTTCATGTTTTGAAACACCGTCGAAAGAAGGTGGATAAAATAAAACATCTCCAGTAGCTAGCTCATATGCTATACAAGCTATGCTCCATATATCAACAGGAGGCCCATAGTCTGCAGCTATTAACATTTCTAGTGATGTATAAGGGCTAGTTGGAATTGGAGATGAAAGTATATCTGACCTTGTACAACTAGTACCAAAATCAGTAATTTTGATCTTTATGTCTCCTCTTGAAAATATATTTAGTCTAGGAGTACAATCTACAGGTGAACGTGATTTGAATTTTTTTGTTTGGATATCCCCAGAAACAGCACCAGACCCAGATGCATTTTCATTGCCAGTTTCTTGAATTTTACCAAAAGAACTCTCAGCATTTTTATTAATTTGATCCTCTCCACTTTCAGGCCTTATTTCTTGCATATTGGCGAAATCCACTATCATTCTAATATCATCATCACCAAGACAAATTAATATATTTTCTGGTTTGAGATCAGTATGTATAATTCCACATTTTGAGTGCAAATAATCAACCCCTTCCAGAATTTGTCGAATTATGCTCTTGACTTTAAATAGTGGAGCTCCTTCGGAATATCTTTCTTGGATGAATGAGCGTAAATCATAACCAATTGTTTGGAAAACCATGCATACGTGAACGCCTTCAACTTTGCTTGGTACTATAAAGTTTTCTGAAAGTTTCATTAATCTTTCACATCTTTGATCTGAAGGATCAGTAGAAGGAATCTTTTTAAACATATTTATTTCATGATGCCCACATTCCCTGTAGAATGTTTTACTTCTGATAACTTTCATTGCAATGTATTCAGATTTTAAAATATCCCGACACAACCAAACATTCGAAAATTGGCCCTGGCCGAGTTTTTTTAGAATGCAAAACTGGGATTTTACCAAATCCCCAATTTCTGCATCAAAATAACTGTCCATATTATTCAAGTCCAGTTCCTCTTCTTCAGTCAATTCTTCGTCACAACTTTCATTGGTATCTTGCAAATTAGATTTCTCCATTCCAGATGAAGAGGCTTCTTCACTCATTTTTACGTTCACTTATGAGATTTTAATACTATTCAGAAACAAAAAAAAAAAACAGAAAGTGGTGAACCAGCAGAAAGAAAAATATTTAACCAACAATATAGAAAAGTACTAACCGAAAACTAAGTAAAAACTGTTGTGTTTACACCTTCCAATGATCTAGCAGTATGACGTAACATCAGAAGCAACGCCCATCTCTTCTTATTGGTCCATTATTATAAATGCCATATAAATATACTAAAGAGAAATTAAGCTCTAAAACAAACACATTTATTTTTTATTTAATTTCTTGCATTTATTCTAAACTTCAAATGACCTTCGTGTACTTGTGAACTAGTGTTGCCCAAAATTCCACTTTGCAAGACCAGGACCATGGCTGCCTAACTGTTGCAAACCAAAACCAGGACTGGTAAAAAAAATCGATTTTTTAAAATAAAAATTAAGGTAAAATAGTAACTAATACTTGACAATCTTAGTTACTATGTGTTAATAATTGGTATAACCTATGTACTTTTGCATTTAATTCCTCTAATTTTTCATTCGGGCTTAGTTAGGTTTCTCCTATCTAAGAAAACACAGTAATATCTCTACAGTACTAAACTAATAAGTGACTAAGTGACTGCAAGACTGTTGCGAGACACTTGAGCAATACCAAGACTCGTCTCGGTCTCAAATTTGGGCAACACTATTATGAACAATTTGGTCGGGATGGACTGCTATCTGCCAATGTTTATAACCTGAACACTGATAATGCACTAATGATCTCTATCTTCGTTTTCAAATTTATGGAAATTGAAATATACATAAACAAATGCCATATTTATGACAATTGAAATATACAAAAACAAATGTAATAATAACAAAACACATTTATTTTACAACATATTATTAATACATTCTGATAAAGTTGTTGTCTTTCTATCCTTTATTTTTACGATGAAACACTCGTCTGTTTCTCGGCAAACATCCATTGTTCAGGGAGTACTCTCCCTACGTGATTTTTTAGTTTAGAAAAAAAGACTCTTGTCTACTCCAACGACTTTGCCAGGCCCTCCAATCTTTTTAGTTGACCTGTATAGCATGTTATGGGCACAAACATCTCTTAAAATTTGTTCGACATTATTACACTTTTGTTCGATGGTTACATTTGCTCTTTGCCCCACTGCATTGTTGTTAAATTATGAGACGACACCTAAATCAATTTTTAAACCGTTGAAAAGGTAATCTTTGACCCGTTTAACCACGTACCTTTTCTTATAGATACGTTTTTGTTACAACTGCTACGAAAACATCTCCATTTGGTCTTCCTCTCAAACTCCATTTCATGACTTTCTTCACAGAATTTCACCTTTGGAATTATACCGAAATTTTGAAAAAAAAAAAATTTATAGCTTCTTCTTCTGAAGACGGCAATTCCCGTGGTGTAATAATATCCATTTCAACAGATGACAAAAAATAAACAATGCAATAACTAACATGTAACAGAAAGATAACAACAGCTTACACGAGAAAACAAGGGAGATTATATGATGTAAGATAAGATAAGAAGAAAGTTTCTGTCCCGACCGGATTGTTCACAATTCCGACTTTTATTCACAAATTTATTTAAATTATTTTTTATTTTTAATCTAAGATGTCAAATTTGTTATTATTTTAATTAATCATCATTTTTAAACAAATTCACTATATATTTAATAATATTTAGACTAAATCATTTTCCAAAGTAAACGGAGCGCAATTTTAACGTTCGTGTTTATTCTCCCATGTTTTGTCTATTTTGTTTTTATTACTACGATTTGTTTATTGACTTGTCTTTCAAGCTTTGGCAATAACTAAATGTGATTATATGATTATACATATTTATAGAAAATAATAATCAAAATCTTTAACTTGTTTTATTGTAAAACAGATGGCCACAATTGTCACTACCTTATAGGTGGATGATAGGGATGAGTAAAGCTAGATAAGGATTTAACTTGAGGAAAGCGGTTATTCCAAAGATTCATGAGAAATTTTGAAAATTTGGTCAGTAAAAGGTCGAGGGCATCACGGATACGAATGGTCGTTATGTTTTCGAAATTTTTTTTGTTTTTTCGCCTACCCTTACTTCGCCATTTCTGGCATACTGAGGGGGAGGGAGGACACAGGACGATCTGCGGGGAGGAGAGAGGAGTTTTCGGCCTGAATTGGCAAAAAGCAAAAGGCCTCTAAAATAGAAAAATACAACCATGTTTTAGGAAAAAAAATATTATCTATAAAAGTATTATTGTTCGTGTAATAACATTCAATAGGACTTCAAGAATCACATAAAGGTAGTTAGTTTCTTTGTTCTTCTTTCAAAGTAATAATTGTTATATATATATACATTAAAAAACAAAAAAAACTTTCGAACTGAAGCCCCCAAAATTAAATCGTGGATCCGTTAGTGAGGGTAGATGTTTTAGGGGTATAACCAAACCTATGCTATACGGAGCGGAAGGTCGAGATTACCGCGTGGGTCAACAGATTAATTGCGAATTGGAGCAGACGGCAGAGACGATGGTATTCTACCTATCAGTATCTCTGCTTTTTGATTTCATGAACCCATTTTCTATTTTTATTTGTATTCTGAAGAACTAAAATAATGAAAAGTGCCTCCTCGTCAGAACTACTCATTTCTTATAGAAAGAAATGAATTAGATAAAAATTGGTAATATACAATTTGCGGGAAGCAGGAACTCTAGTTGACTAGGCCAGGCAGAGCTATGGGACAATTTTATCGCTTTCAAAGTAATGCCCTGTATGTGTCTGCCCCGGATCAGGAATTGTTGTGAGTTTCGAGCGGTATTGTAACGTAACATCGTACCGCGATATGTGTGTATGAGCCTTTAGAGGTATAACCAAACTTAAACGGATCCGAAGGTCGAGATTATTCCCTGGGTCCACCACGAAAAGAATATCAACTCGCTCAGGCCAGATTTGATCCTTCGAATAGACTCGAGAATGTAGATACGGGCAACTCTTTAACACGCTCGTTATAACAAGCCGTTATTGGAAACATTTTTTGTATAAAAAGTGATTGTTTCAAAGGATTGGATAATTTTGATGGTGCTGATTGAGATATAGCTATGTGATATAGTTGGCCAATTTTTCTATTAATGCATTGTCTTTTAAGTCTAGTTAGACTTTTAAACGCCTACAATGGAATACAAATTGGCGATCGGAAAAACTTTGTACTTATTCAATGGATAGGATATGTTTTAAGAAAATATTTTATTTATTCTTTTTGGATCAGAAGTAGGCTAATCGGTCAATAGGAAACAGTTTTAGGAAGGCTTATATCGTTTTTGAAATAGAATCTGATTAGAGAGTTTCCATATGACGGGAAAGTGGGTCGTTGTAAGGATGAAATTGCAAATATACATGAGAAATATTATAGCTGCGGAAGGAAGTTGATGTAGGGTTTGAGTATTGAGTCGATCATATCCTGTTTATTTACAATCAGTTAACTATTGTGATTGGTATTTGAGTTCAGAGAGCGGTTTTATCTTATAAATATTTTTTTATTAGCTGATATAATTTTTTTTTCTTAATCTATGGCTTAGAGAGTTTTATTAGTGGTATTTGATAGTAATTCTAATATTAAATTGAAAAGGTTTAAATTGAAGCCATAAAATGTTTACAAGATAGAAGTCAATATTTACAAAGCCTGGATGGCTACATGTGATATAAATTGTTTTTATAAAATATAACACTCCACCAGTTGAACAACTATTTTCTTTCTCTAATTTGTCGGCGCTTTTGACTGGGTATGGCATGCCGGGCTTCTATTCAAGCTGAAAACCCATCTACCTCAGTCCTTGTACCTAATCCTCCTCTCCTACCTCTCTGATCGAACCTTTCGAGTTCGTTGTGGTACTGAATTTTCCAATTCCTACCCAGTTGAAGCCGGTGTTCCTCAAGGTAGCCCCGTCCTTTATATGCTTTTTACCGCTGATATCCCAGTCCATCCCGATACCTTCCTGGAAACATTTACTGATGACACCGCCATCCTATCATCCAATTCAGATCCCGAAAAAGCATCTTTAAATCTGAAAAGGCACCTCTCTCTTATTGAGCACTGGTGCAATAAATGGCGCATCAAAGTAAACGAATCCAAATCCAAACACATTACCCTCACACTTCGGCGCAGATCCTGTCCATCAGTCCACTTCAATTCCACCCAGCTTCCTTTTACAGACACAGTCCGGTATCTTGGCTTTCTCTTAGACCGAAAACTAACATGGAACCCACATTCTAGACTTAAAAGACAAGAACTTAACCATATTAATATATGAATATTTATTTGTTAGTAAATTATCATATCCTTAACAAATTCATCATTAAAAAAATATTGGTGGAATAAATTATATTTTTTTAATTGTTTTAAAAATATATCCACGGTGCCCACTTTTCATTATTGCTTTCCTCACAAAAATAAAATAAAAAATTTTAATTTCTAAAAAAAATGATAACTTTTTTATATAAAGTAGTTTTAAAGTGCAACTAGGTACCTTAAACGCAAGTATTTTGGGCACAATAAATTCCTTGGACTATTGTGGCCACAAATGACACTCCTTTTTTTTTTTTCCTATTCTTAACTATACAGGGTGTTTCAGTGTTAAGTAGCCAAACTGCAAAAATGAACTGAGGACCTCAAAACAAGAAAAAAATCTCCTTTGAAGGTATATCCGCCAACGCTTTGTTTAGGAGATATTCACACCTAAAGATTTTCGATGTTATGAATTATTTACGTTATATGAAATAAATAAAACCTATTTATTTGTTCTACCTACTTTATTAATTAAAGGTAAACATTAAATTCATATTAAATGTTGTTCAAAGTGATTTCCTTAAGCATTAAGAAAGGCTTTGGATCTTTCTTTAACAGCAGCAGTGGCAGTATGGCACTGGATATGTGTTATTGTTTCACAAGATTCAATTATTATTCTTCGTAAGGAATTATAGTCATTGACCGGACAAAACGTACGGCTCCGAAAACATATACATAGACCCTAATATAGAAAGTAATCCAGAAAGAAAGAAATCCAAAAAAAGTCGCAACGCAGTGGCGCAATTTCAAAATGGACATTATTTTGAAAAACTACGGCTCCGAAAACAAAGAAATAGACGCTCATATGAAAGAAATCCGAAAAACTGAAATAAACCGCAACGCAATGGCGTAATCTCAAAATGGACATACTTTTAAAAAATTACAGCCCCGAAAACGTATAAATCGAGTCTTATATCGAAGTAATGCAAACAAAAAAACTCAATATAGTGGCGTAATCTTAAAATGGAGATCATTTTCAAAAACTATGGATCCAAAAATATATAAAAGGCCCTTATATCGAAGAAAAATAAAATTAGCATCAAATTATTCGAAACTTATTTGAAAAGCTGGAATATCAAATAAAAACATAATAGATAACTTGAATTTATTTATTATCTAGATAAAAGATAAACAGAATTATTCGTTATTCGTAGTTGATTGTTCGAATAAATTATTAGTTATCTATTATCTATTATTTAAGATACATTTTGCCCAACATTGATATTTACAGTGTAATAGCAAACACAATACTAAGCTAGTTTCAACAAGAGTTAACAGATATAGTTGTTGACATATTACTAACAGGATAAACAATCCACCTTAAGTATGAATTCATCAGATAAGAAGTTTATAAAGTGTGTGTGACATAAAAATAAACAAAAAAACCGAAAGGACTTATTTGCCAACCCATAACAATAACAAATGGGGCATTTATAGGAATAAATGGAATACGCAAAATTTGATGCACTACAACTTTGATTCTATGGGGTTTTCCTCTTAGGGTACTCATTTCCAAGTTACAGAGCCATTTATAGTAATTTGCCTAAGTTTTTGGCAAATTGGGTAAAACTCAGCGTTGGTTGACCGTGATTTTATACATTACTGCGTAACGAAATTTTAAAGTTTATGTACTCGTTTGACGCAAAATTTAACGTTCTTTAGTTTATTAAAGAATACATTTTTCGCTTTGATCCACCGTTTAGGAGTTATAGATGAAAAACCCAAAAAATATCGAAAAACCGGACTTTTTTGGCTGTAAAAAGTTTTCTATTGGTGGCCTGCATCAGCAATTTTGTTTCTTACATGTCTAAACACATATACACAAGTTAAAAAAATAGAAACTTTTCTCACATTTTTCGCAATGGATTTCTCGTTTCGATCCTCAAATTATTGGCCTAATATTCTTTAAATCGGCCGCGTTTTTTAAAGCAGCGGCTCCGGAACGGCAGAAAAGGTTTTTTTTATTCAGAATAACATACACTTTCGTAATTTACAATCAAACCTTCGCCTGCGATCAGATCGGTTTTTGTGCCCTGGCTCCAGGGCTATAATAAGATAAGCCGAAACGTCGTAATAAGATGTTGTAGTCATTAATTTGACCAAATTAAAAATTGGTGTAAAGTGGCTTAATATAAATAAATATTATGTACCGAAGTAGAAGAGAGAAATATTGAGAATATTTTATTTTTCCTTAATTTTATATTTTCAGAAATGTTTTGTTTTATAGCTGTATGTAAATATGTATATAATTCATTTTTTTAAGCATTTATTTCGTAAATTCTCATCTTACAAATAGTAAGATGAGTTAGGTGTATATTTTTTTATACTTCTTTTTTTTCTTCTTATCATAAATATGGACAGTATAAATGTTTATAAGAACTCATCAAGTGAAGAATCAGAAGACGAGACGCCCTTTTCTGAATTTAGCGAAACCGACTCGAAAACATCACCGAAACTCTGTCCTTGGGTCGGGGGGCAACTCACCTAATAAGAAAAAAAAAACAAATCGACTAAACCTAAACAGTCGAATGTGCAAAATAAATCGACTAAATCAAAATAGTCAGCCGAAACTAAATCACCACCTAAAATTAGAAGTATCAAGGTATGTCTGACCCCGAGCCGCTGCCTGTATTTGTTTCCAAAATTGATAATTTCTTCTCATTTGACCGAGAAATTACAAATCTTATCGGACAAACAAATTGTCGATGTTTTTCCAGAATCAATGACGTTAAGATCAACTTCTAAAGAAAATTATAAAATACTTATCAACTACTTCACGACTAAAAGCTATGATTTCCGTTGCTACCAATTAAAAGAAGAAAAGGCATATCGAGTGGTTTTAAGGGTTCATCACTCTACCATCCCGATATCTGTTATCAAAACAGACCTAGAAGAAATAGGTCACAATGTCAGGTATATTTCATGTGTACTTCGCCCAACAGAAAAATGCCCACTACCGCTATTTTTTGTTGATTTGGAGCCTGCAGCAATAATATTGAAATATTTATTATGATCGGAATGATCCCTAATGATCTCACTGATCAGATTTTAGGAAAATGAATCTATTTCAATTGTTTTTTTTCTAATAGACACATTTAAAGTTGTGTTTTTTTAAATATATAGGAAAGTCTTGTAAGTGGACACAATAGATTTTTAATTAAAATCGATGGGAAAAATATAATAAATTGTCTTTACTCCTACAACTCTTTCATTCCATATATTCAGAGGGATGGAGGAGGGTTATCACTATCTTTCTTAATTCTTAATTTTATTGATTTAGTTGTACTTTACAATGTGTATGTCAATAAAACATCTAAATATCTGGCCTCTGCAGATGATCTCGCCCTACTAGCAGAGACAGAAGAGGAAGCCATAAAGCAGGTTAACACCCTCAAAGATTTTTTTTATTTTTTTTTATTTATTTATTTATTTTTTTTTATTATATATATTACAACATGTCATACTGATAAGCTACATATTTATGGTTGCATTAATCTTACACATGACATAATGGTGGTTTGAATACTACTTAAAAAATTGAAATTAATTTTTTTTTACAGTAGGAAAAATCTCATAAAAACCTACATAAGATATAAATAAAAAACTAGGTTACAATAATTAAAAGTACAAGAAAAACTAAATATAATTTATGTGCAAAAGGAAACTATATATATATATATATATATTTTTTTTTTCTTTTTTTTTTTTACCAGGGACTAAGTCACTTTAGAATAACAAAATTGTTCAAAAGAATAGAATACCACTAGCCTGAAAGTTTGAAACAATAAATAAAATTGATAAAATAAACTAAAAAGTAAAGAAAACCTTAGGTGAACAAGCTATATACAATACAGATAAAACTATGTACAAAACATTTAAAACTAGGAACAAATCACTTAAAACTATGAACAAATCACTTAAAACTATGAACAAAACTATATATAAGAGTTGAACAACATAAACATACCCTTTGAGTAATGAAGAACGAAAAAGAGATAGAATAAGTTCATTTCATAAAAAACTTTACTTGTATATATATTTATTTATTTATTTGACGCGAAACAGCCCTGAAGGAATACACAACTATGATATTGGTTTCTTTTTCAATATCTTCCTTTCCGCCCATTTCTGCTTGAGGATATCGCTAACTTTTTTTCTTCCTCTCCTCCGTCCACTTCCTCCTGGACGGAAGTTCCTTACTGTCCAACACATGCACCGCACTTTTCAGGAATTTCTTGTATTTTGTCCTATCCTCACATAATTCCCGTGTTATCCCAAGCCTCTGTATTTCCTGTTTTATTTGTACCGTATATCCATGGTTAAACTTGTATCCCATAACCCTACTGAAAATCTTCTTGTTTAACCTCTCCTCGGTCATCCTTTGCATGTGTCCATAAAACCTAAGTCTTCTTACCCTCATTTCCGTTTCCAAATCAGAGGTTTCACTGCAATTCTCCTTATTGGATTTCAATCTGTATCCTTCTGGTGTTATTTTGGGTTCATGGATTCTCCTAAAAATCCTTCTTTCTATTTTCAGCAGTTTCTTCAAACTGGGAAAGAACATTGTCTCAGTTCCATACAGTACCACTGGCTTTACCACTGTATTGTAGTGCCTGATTTTGGACTTTTTGGAAAGGCATTTTTTATTATAAATGCTACTCGTTAAGTAGCATAATTGCTCCAAATTTTTTATCCCGTACTCCATGCTTTCTTTCTCCGATAAATTTCTGCTCATTATTTAGCCCAGGTATTTAAAGCTTTTAACCACCTTGATTTTACCGAATTCTGTTTTTATTTCTGTCTTCCTAAAGTTGGGGTTTGTGGTCATACATTTAGTCTTCTAAAAGGAGATATCAAGTCCAGTTTTCTCAGCTATTTTTTCCAGCGAATTTATCTGTCTAATCGCCTCTTCCTCCGACTCAGCTAATAGGGCCAAGTCATCCGCAAAGGCTAGACATTTTACCAGGATATTGCTCCTTTGATTTCCTACTTTAGCTCTTGATGTTTCTTTTCCCCATAAGGTCCTCATAACTTCGTCGAGAACAACGTTGAAGAGAATAGGTGACAGTCCGTCCCGTTGTCTCACACCGGTTTTTATCGGAAATGGTTTGCTTATATTCCCTCTTAATTTTATTTTTGACTAGATTTCTGTTAGAGTTTCTGTTATTAGGTTTATGGTCTTTTGATCGACGCCATATTCCCTCAGGATTTTCAGTAAGGTTTCTCTGTCCATTGGAGTCATGTGCTTTTTCAATGTCCACGAAAGAGATACAAAGGTTCTTCTGCGGTCTATTCAGATAATATTTCATGAGAAGTTTCAGTATAAGTATCTGTTCTTAGCAGGATCTCCCCTTCCTGAATCCCCCTGATATTCTCTTATTTTGTGGTCTATTTGGGGCTCTATCCTGTTTAGTAGGGCATTAGAAAAAAATTTGTAGGCAACTGGCAGTAGAGAGATCCCCCTGTAGTTGTCTACCTCGGTTTTCGCGCCTTTTTTGTGAGGAGGGTGGATTAGGGCGATTTTCCATTCTGCTGGTATTTTCTCTTGTTCCCAGACGTCCATTATTAGTTCTGTGACTTTTCTCCTGAACACCTCACGAATTTTTCCACATTTCTGCTAGGACGCCATCCTCAGAAGCCTTGTTGTTTTTTAGCCCCTCAATGATTGCCTCTATTTCCTCGTCCGGTGGATCCGAGTCGATGTTTTGTGGAGTATTTTCTCATATCTCCAGTTTCTCACTAGGCTCCTCACAATTTAGAAGTTTCTCGAAATAATTTGTATGTATATAAATATATATATAACTTAAGAAATGAATTATAGTCGGATAATAGATCATGAAATACACTCAGATGACTTAAAACAACTTCTGTTTATTCCATTTTTTCAAAAACGTTTCGATCCCTGTTTTTTAACATAAATAATGGGATCCTCTTCAGTTCTGGAAAAACAACACCTATCATTTCTAAAACAATCAAAATTTTTTTTATACATTTATTTATTACATCAGACCCTACACAAAATCTCATAAAGAAAAACAATGCAATAGCAAAACTTTTACTTAATCTGGAATTAATACAGTTCGACCAATATATACGAATAATGCCCTACCGCCCAAACTTTATGGACTTCCGAAAATACACAAAGCCACTATTCCTTTACGACCGATAACAAGTTTTACCTCCAGATAATGGGGCTTCCGATGGGGCTCTCAATTTCTCCTATACTGGTGGAATTTGTAATGGATGATCTAGTAGAAAAAAATACTTTCCAACAATCCTATAGAGGTACAGTTTATAAAAAAATATGTTGATGATACGATATTGAGTGTTCCCACCGCTCATTTAAATAATATTTTGGAATATTTTAATGTAGATCCACATATAAAATTCACTATGGAGATTGAGCAAGACAATTCCATTACCTTTTTGGATACAAGAATATATCACACTGGAAATGAAATAGCAGTATCATGGTATGAAAGAAAAAATAATGGATTTTTTTTTTTTTTTTTTTTTTTTTATTGAATAATAATACAATCAGCCACTGTTGGAGGGCTATAAGTATTAAGGCTAAAAGTTCTCATTCATACAGTATATACAAGTAATACAGAAGTAACTATAAATATAAAAAGTAAATAAATAATACTTATAAAAAAATGTAAATCAATAGAAAAAAATAAAAAATAAATAAAATAAAAAAAATAAATAAACAAAATAAAATAAAAACTTCTAAACACATTCATACCTATATACAATATATACATTCGCCCAGGAATCTCCGAGCCAGGCTTTTCTCCCCACATGTGGAAAGCAAAGCAGGACTCCAGAGATCCCAGTGCCATTTTTCCAGCCGCATCACTAGTATTAAAAGCCAGTGGAGGCTGAAGGAGGGCACTAGAGCCACAGATGCTCAGGACTTGAGTGGAGAAGCTGGCCATTGCCAGGACTCCAGAAGCATATTTACAATAGATCTCGCGGCCACTGCCGTTTTAACCTTCGAGGGGGATTGTAGGGATGGTGGGAGCTGGATAGGGATTGAGCTAGAGGATTTGGATGATGGATAAGGTTCTGGTGAAAGTTTGAGAATCTGGATGGGATGATGTCGAGGACAAAAGGGATGTTAAGGTCATGGTGTAGGGTCTTATTTGTGACATAATATGGGGCATTGGCTATTGTTCTAAGTACTTTGGACTGGAAGGATTGGATGCGTTTGATATTCGAATGTTTAGCAGTTCCCCACAGTTCAAGTCCGTAGGTCCAGATAGGTTTCAGTATTGTCTTGTAGATTAAAAGTTTATTTTCAATCGAAAGATGAGATGTCCTGCTTAGTAGTCTATATAGCTGGCCATATCGTTGGTTAAGTTCTTGTCTTTTAAGTCTCGTATGTGGGTTCCAAGTTAGTCTTTTGTCTAGAAGGAAGCCAAGGTAACGGACTGTATCTGAGTAGGGAAGTGGTATTGAATTGAAAAGGATTGTGGGACAGGATCTGCGTCGCATAGTGAAAGTAATATGTTTACATTTTGCTTCATTGATTTTAATGCGCCAGTCGTTGCACCACTGCTCAATCAAGGAGAGGTGAGATTGTAGGTTTTGAGATGCTATTTGAGGATCTGAGTGGGAGGATAGAATGGCAGTATCATCGGCAAATGTAGCTAGGAAGGTATCGGGATTTGGAGGGATATCGGCAGTGAAAAGGATGTAGAGAACTGGACCCAAAACACTGCCTTGTGGAACACCAGCCTCAACTGGATAGTAAGTGGAGAATTCGGTGCCGCAACGGACTTGGAAGGAACGATTTGAGAGATAGGATTTGAGGACTAGGTATAAGGATTGGGGTAAATGGGTTTTGAGCTTGAAAAGCAAGCCATCGTGCCACACCCGGTCGAAAGCTTGCGCTACGTCCAGAAAGGCACCAGTGCAATATTGCTTGTTTTCAAGTGCAGAGGATATATGGTCCACAACACGAAGGCCTTGTTGGACAGTGGAATGTCTTGAGCGGAATCCAAATTGATGAGAAGGGATGTTGTGGGATTCGAGTATGGGTAGGATGCGTTTGAGGAGGATTTTTTCAAAGATTTTTGAGAGGATAGGGAGTAAACTTATCGGTCTGTAGGATGATGTGTTATTAACGGGTTTGCCTGGTTTTGGAAACAGCACGATTATGGAGTGTTTCCACATCAAGGGAAAGTTGGTAGTACGAAGGATGCAATTATATAGATAGGTCAGGAATATAATTGATTTTTTGGGAAGTTGTCTAAGGATTTGTGAAGTGAGGAGATCATATCCAGGGGATTTTCGGGGTTTTAATTTGTTTATGAGGAATTTGACCTCAGAGGGGTTAACAGGTTTTGGAGGTAGAGAGAGAGGAATTGGTGAAGAGAGGAATTCTTTAACTTCAGCAGTGTGGGTGGGATGGAGTTCGGGATGGGGAGTGAATGTGTAGGATAGATGTTTAGCAAACTCTTCAGCTCTATTCGCATCTGACGAAGCCCAGGAACCATCATCACGGCGGAGGGGGTGGGAAATGGATTGGACTTTAAGGATTTTTTTAGTTACAGTCCAGAGGGAGTTATCACTAGATGATAATGAGGAAAGGTAGGAATTGTAGGATTGGGTTCTAAAGATATCCAGTTTCTTTTTTACCTGTTTGGAATAATAGTTATACGATTTCCGGTCATCAGGATGCCTGGTTCTTTGCCAGAGGGCCCTAGAGCATCGTTTGCTATGGATAAGGTCCAATAGGTCTTGGGGTAGAGGATTTATACTGAGGTGTTTTTTGGGACGATCAGGTGAGGATGCAGTCCAAACTGCTTGCTGGATCAGGGTAGTAAAGGAGTCCACTGCATCGTCAAGGTCTTCAGGTGTTTTTAAGGAAACTCTGAGGTCTATATTATCATCCAATATTTGACGGAAAAGGTTCCAGTTAACTGGTCCCCTGATAAATGAAGGAGAGGATGATTTAGGAATGGGTGATGTGGAAGCGGTTAGGACTATAGGACTGTGGTCTGAGGAAAGATCATCAAGCCTTGAAATGGAACAGTGTAATGATCCTAGACCTTTGTGTAGGAAAAAGTCTAGAAGGTCGGGATTGCGGTTGGGATCTGTTGGCCAGTATGTGGGAGTATTAGGTGAAAGGATGTTGCTGCGATGGGAATTAAGTGCAGATAGCAGTGTTCGCCCTCGGGAATTTGTGGATCTGGCTCCCCATTGTTGGTGTTTTGCATTTAAATCTGCACCTAGGATGAAATGGTGTCCTAAGGAATTCAGGAAGGAAATTATTTGGGATTCGGAAATGGGTATTTTAGGCGGGGAATATGCCGCAACTAATGTTATTGGGTAAAGGGAAGTTTGGATTATTACGGCAGTGGATTGTAGGAAATTATGGGTTGGTAAGGGAAATAAATGATGGGAGAGAGATCGGTGGATAATTATAGCAGTGCCAGCATGTGCTGTTCCATCAGGATGATCGGTTCTATAAATATTGTAGCCAGGAACGTTGATTTGTCGTTTGTTGGTTAGTCGGGTTTCAGTTATTAGTGCTATGTCGATGTTTTTGTCATGTAATAAGATTGTCAGTTCGTTGATGTGATTTCGAATACCATTCGCATTCCATAGGAGAATGGAAAGGGATTTGGTTGAGGACATTTATGGATTTCTCGGCGGTGGAATGAGGTTGGATATAACATTGGTAAGTAATGAAATAAGAGGGGTGATGAGGGATCTAAATTCAGAGAGGAAAGAAGTTAATAGGCTTGTGAGGTCAGTGGAATTGGAAGGAGGAGGAATGTATGTCTGGGTATTGAACCTAGGTTCAGGGATGGAGGGATGTGGGTCTTGAGGTTGATTTGTGAATTCTCGAGGTTGAGGTTCTTGTGGCAGGGCCTGAGATTGAGTGTTTATAGTGTCTCCTTTGAACATCTGAGCATAGGTCACTCTTCCGTTCACTGTTCTAGAGGGTTGTCTTGGTGGCCTGGATGTCCCTTCTTCTCTAGGAGTTGCGTACATTCTTGTTTTTAATTCTTTGTATGTTTGACAACCCTTGTAGTTGGCAGGGTGCCCTTGGTGGCATAAAGCGCATACTGCAGGTGAAGTTCTAGACTTCCTACATTCTTCTGTTTTGTGTTGCTCACCACACCTCACACATCTAGGAATGTGATGACAATATCTTTTCGTATGGCCATAAGCCTGACAGTTATGGCATTGAACGATGTCGCGCTTGGTGTAAGGCTTTTCCACAACAACGCTGGTGTAATAAAGGCGTGTGACCTTGTAGATGTCTTCGACCTGGGGCGTTCGGTCAAGGTCAACGAAGAATAGTGGGAGCGGTATTTTACTTTTTATTCCTGGCTGTTCTCTATCCTCCTTGAATATGTTCACTATCTGGCGAACATGGAATCCCATACCCATGAGCTCTTCTTTTATAGCATCAGTTGGCGTAGATGGGTGCAGTCTTCTGATAACGACCCTGAGCGCCCTCTCTTGACGCAGTTGATACGTGTGGTAATCCGCCTTGGTATCAGATAAATATTTTATAATTTTTCTGTAAGTTTCTGGAGTGTCGGGCATTAATTTAGTGTCATTGGTGCGGCTTTGGCATAAATATTTTCCTGAGCCCACTAGGTTATTCAATTGGTGACACATTAACTGAAAGTTTTTAATATTCCTAAGGAATATTGGTGGGGGTTTGGGTTCCCTGGGGGTGGGTGCTGCTTCCATTTCTTCGTTTTGTGTATTTGATAGCACTTGAAATGGGTTCTGAGTGAAAAACGGCGATTCTTCACCAGTCTGAGTTGTCTCATGATTGTTTTGTTGTTGTGAGGTACCAGGTTGGGGATCCACTTCTTCAACAGAGCTCCCTGGTGTGGCTGGTGGAGTATTTCTTTTCGAACGCCTTGTTCTTTTTTTAATAGGAGAACTCATTGTAGTATCGAGGCTCCTGGATCTAGTATTTTTACCCTTGCTCGACATTAGCATATGATAATATCGCATTTCATATTATAAGTGATAGGAAAAATTGTAAAATGAGAAGTGATAACAAAATTTTTAACACGGTAATATATACGCGTGCTTAGAGAGGACTGATCGGCACAGAACCTCCTTGGACGGAGAGCCAGAGCCCACTGGTGGGATTAGCGATGTTATGGCGGCCGTTATCAGTAACTAACCTGAGGTCTATTTACACTGTTCACTATTGAGCTGTAAATAAGTGATTACTCACCTTATTCTTTTGTTCAGTAACAAACTTAATTGTTAATATAACAGGTAACACTGTTGTTTCGCATTAAAGTTGAACACTGCCACTATTAATGAAGAATTTTGTAAGAGATGACCTGACGTATGTTTAACTTAGTCTAACGCATGCGCAGAACTGAAAACCATGATTTAGGCATGATGTTTACACCAGCTCCTCAATTGATACCATGGTAGATATCCTGACTTCTAATCTATTCATTTATAACTTTTCCCTTCAAAATTCTGTTTTCCCTACATCTTGGAAAAAAGCCTTAGTCCGTCCTATTAACAAAATCTCTAACCCCACATCTCCTAAAGACTGTCGTCCAATTTCAATCCACTCAAATCTGTCAAAACCCCTCAAAAGAATTGTCCAATCCCAAATTTCCAATATTCTCGAAGAGTTCAAACTTTTAGAACCTCTCCAATCTGGCTTTCGCCCGGGCTTCTCCATTCAATCCGCTTTAGCCAAAATCACAAACGACATATATACTGCAATTGACGAAAGAAAACTGACTGTATTGGTACTCCTGGACTTCTCCAAAGCATTCGATTCCTTAGACCATTCTATCCTCTACACTAAATTAAAATCACTATCCTTCTCCAATAGTTCTATCCTATGGTTCCAATCCTTCCTTTCTGACAGGACTCAAGCTGTTAGTATTCCGAATCAACCCTTATCTTCTTTCCTCACTTTGTCTCATGGAGTAGCCCAGGGTTCAAGCATTTCTCCTATCCTTTTTAATTCTTACATCAATCACCTTCCTAGTTCAATCCACCATTGTTCATACCATCTATATGCTGATGACTCTCAAATTTATCTTTCCTTTCCACCCACTGAGTTATTAGAAGCGTTTATGAATATTCAGAAAGACCTAGATAGGATCAGTGCGTGGGCAAGCTTGAATAATTTAAACTTATACGCATCAAAAACTCAGGCAATTCTTATAGGTTCCAACTCCCTCCTTAGATCCATCTCCAAACTTCCTTCCTTGATTATTAATGACCAACCAATCTCCTTCTCCCCCTCTGTAAAAAACTTAGGAATTACCATTGATCAAAACCTATCATGGAAACCCCATATTGCTCTAATCTGGAGAGGACAGACTGAAGAGAATCATGAACTGTTTTTTTAAGATTTGTCTTCGGCACTTCGAGATGGTCTCATGTGTCCCACCTATATTCCGAGTCAAAGTGGCTCTTCCCCTCTTCCCGCCGCCTATACTTCCTTGGAAATTTCTTATATCAAACGATCAACTCTCAGCACCCTTCTACATCTACTGTCTCCTCAAGCCGAAACCTTTGGTCCACTCAATAAAAACGAGATCCCGTGATTCTGACCTCTATATTCCATCACACAAGACAAAAACCTATGAACGTTCCTTCTTAGCCCGCTCCGTCACCTATTGGAATTCTTTGCTACATAACATCCATCATGCCTCTTCACTGTCAACCTTCAAATACCTCCTTTTCCAATATCTCCTCATATCCCAAACAGACGATTCGCAACCATAAATTTCATTTTATGAACTGAATTTGTGAGAAGTAAATGGTGGTGCCTACAGTTTAAGTTTTAACATAAAACAGCAATGATTTTTGACTATTATTTTTACTATTTATTTGTATTTCTCTTCACCACAGGTTGTGCATTTTCTTTCATGTATATAAGTTTATATTTTATACTTTTTGTCTCACTGTGTAGCAATATGAGTAAGTACATATATATAGTTCCTTTTTTACCTTTATACCACAATTATTCCTGAGATTTTATTTTATCTTAGTGTTTGCTTATTATTTTATGAATCACTGTAAATATTATTACATTTTGTATTAAATTATGTTTCTATTAGATAGCCTATTATTTATAAATTGTGCAGTTATGTATATATAGATATGTAATTTCTTTTCTGTCTTTTTTTTTTTTTTTATCGTAATAATAAGTAAATTTGGAGAAGACAGTATGTTCATTTATATATGTATGTATATGTATGTATGTGTATGTATGTATATATATGTGTATGTGTGTGAATGAATATATATGTGAGTGTGTTTATATATATGTGTATATTTTTTTTGTTTATTTCTTAGTGGTTACATACTACTTTTTAAATAATGTATATTATGTTAGAATTTTTTAAAGTTAGTTTTTGGCCAGATTGGTATTTTATTTTGTATTAATTCATCTTTGTTATTCTAAGGGGACTTAGTCCTAGAATAAAGTTCTATTTTCTATTCTATTCTATTCTATTCTAAATGTTGTTCAAATGATTTTCTCGAGCATTAAGACAGGCTCGGCAGGTTTCTTCAGCATCAGCAGTGGCAGAACGGAACTGGATATGTGTTATTGTTTCAAAAGATTCAATTATCCTTCTTTGTAAGGAATTGATTGACCTGCATGCTCTCCAGACCTGATACCACTGGATTTTTTTGTTTGGAGTGACATTAAACAAAAACTCTATGCAAGTCCGGTCAATGAACCCAATTCCTTACGAAGCAAGATAATTGAAATTTGTGAAACAATAACATATATCCAGTTCCGTCCTACCACTGCTGCTGTTGAAGAAAGATGGCAAGCCTGTCTTAATATTCAAGGAATTCACTTTGAACAACATTTAAAATGAATGTTAATGTTGACATTTAATTAATAAAGTAGTTAGAACTAATACATAGGTATTTGCGGACATACCCTCAGAGGAAACGTTTATCTTGTTTTGAGGTCCTTAGTTCATTTTTGCAGTTCCACCACTTAATCCTGTAACACCCTTTATAATTATAAAAAGATTTATATGTACTTCAACATTGTGATAAAAAGCACAAAATAGTATCTTAAAAATGAAAGAATACTATGAGTAAGAAAGTAATGAAAGGTCAAATTATAGCTATAATTATGACTCATTGTATACATTATATTATTTCGTTGTAATACTTTTTTACTTTTACTTACCTATATATTTAATAAATAGTAAGGGTAAGTATTGCAATTTTTGAATCTGAGTTTTCAACGGAAATACACGTTTTGAGGTCCCCTGAGTCCGAATAACCAAGTTCCGCAAAATGGTCTCTGTGTGTGTTAACAGTCTAGCTCAAAAACGAAAAGTCGTACGAAAGTGAAATTGAATATGTAAGGTTTTTAAATGCTAGGGATGTTACAGCAACTTTTTCGTCAAAATCGACTGATGTTCTCTAACAGGGTTTAAATGGCTAATTTTCAATATTAGCTTCCTCTAAAGTACCTTTAATTTTTTTATTTGAAACAATTGACTATTTCCCATTAATCTATAATATAAAAGATAGTTAAATATAAAATATGAAAGAATTTGATAATTAACTAAAGGAGAAATAAAAAACTGTAACGCAGAATAGTTGTAATTGATCGTGCCCGAGCACGCCCGAAAGATTATAACAGGCTATACGTAAGATGATCTTAATATAATACGGACTCCGACAATATTATATAAATATACATATGCGGTTTTCATAAATGCTATTGTTGGTATTATTTAATATTCAATTGTATAGATTACGGCAATATAAATATTAAAATATGTATATATATATATATATATATATATATATATATATATATATATATATATATATATATATATATATAGGGTACTTATACAAATAAAAATACCCAAAATGAAATATAAATAATTATAGCGTCTATAATTTTTATTTTCACTTCTCCTTTGTCTGAAAATACTTATTTCTGCTAAGAACTACCCTCTTCTTCAGTGAAAGTTGTGTGATGAGCACACTGCACCAGATTTTTTTTCTAATTACAACTGTTTCTGATTTCTGGAATCGCTTTTCATCTGCTAGATAGCAGACTTCTATTTATATTATCACATGTCATATTTTGAGAGTCCAACGATAGCTACGGTAGAGTGCAGATCGTCTCTGTATTTTTATATAATTTGAGTGGTTCAAATTGATTATCGAATCAATATATTTGTTGTAGTGGTGTATCTTAGTGTGCTAAATCTTTCTTTCATTAGAAACAAAGACAAGTGTGCATAATAACTGATATTGTCTCAAATTATTAGAACAGTTGTGTGCTACTGACGAACAGGAAAATAGACAGTTTTGAAGCGTGGAGGCTATGTCTAGGGGAAGTTATCTATAGCTAACTCATTATTGTCTTTATATTTCCCCGATTATAATTCACCAATACTGAATAAAAAATGAATCGTAGCATTAATAATATCATTATTAATCCAATAAATGATAAAACTAAATTCGCAGTAATAAACGTTGAAACTAAAAGTACTAAGGAAACAGTAGAAAAAATGAACAACATTCTGGATAATATTACATAGGAGCTTAAGTATGTCAAAAACAAAATCGATGAACTCGAAAAGATTAATTCTCAATTGGAAGGAAGGATAAAGAATATAGAGAAAAGAGGCAGAAAAAATAATTTAGTATTATTTAATGTACCACCGTACTATTTAAAATTTAGTATTATTTAAAAATCCCCGAACTACTTCCCGATACGGCTGCTCCCCGCGGGAAGTTAGACCATTACCCTCTTACTTGGGGGAGGCATACAGGTATAATACTTGTAAGAACAGGCTATATAAAAAATAAATAAATGTACCAGAAAAGGAAAGTATCAATTTGGAAAATGCAGTAGATGAAGCGAAAGCAATATTATCTGGTATGGACATAAGTTTATCTGATGGTTTGATAATCAACTGCTACAGATTGGTAAACAATAGATAGAACAAACCAAGGCCTATTCTAATTTCACTTAACAATTATTTAATGAAGTAGAAATTAATGAAAAAGAGAGACTTATATAGAGAAAAAGAGATTCCTTAAATCACCTGAGGAAAGCGAGGAGGGAAAACAAATACATTTATATCTTAACAGATTGCGAAGCTTCGATAGTACGGTGACTTATGAAAACAAGTTATTCACTCTGAAAGGAAACGCTTTTCACATATCTGAGATCGGAGGTCTACTGGATACTTTTGAAGGCAGCTAATTATCGCCAGCGTCATCATCACCAGTACAGGTAACTAAAAGAGAAAAAAAATGGTGAAAAACTCGAACAGTAACGATTTCGAGAAAGAAAATACACAAAACAAAACTAGAGAGTTGAGAAATGAATTATCAGGACTGACTGAATAGGTATCATGTTTTAATATTTTATTTTGGAATATCAATGATATCAAAATTTTATACAACTCGATGAATATATGGGCGAGTACGATATGATATACCTCCCTGAAACTCAAATAACGAATGAAATGAGAGTTAATCCAAGTTGAATGTCAACGGATAAAATTGTTTACAGTCCAGCTGCTAAGAGGTATAAACACGGCAGAGCCTCTGGTGACTTGCTTTGTTTTTATGTTCCAGGATAAATGCTCTGTAAGAACTTCACGGAATAATAGAAACAATATTTTTTTGTTAGATTGTAAAAATAGTTTAAAATTAATTGTAGGCTTTGTTTATATTAATCCTGGTATAGATATTAAATTATTTTTGGAAAAAAAATATAAATTACTATGAATGAGATCAGGGATGAACATAAAAACATTGCGATTTATTTTGGAGGGGACTTTAATTCTAGAATAAGTAATTTAAATACGGTATATAAATAATTTGGTGGAAAACGGCCAAATTTATAAAAATAAAATAAATATATGCTCTCCAGAAATTGTTCGTGACATATGCCACTTGATAAATCGAAAATATCAGACAGCTTTATATATCTAAGAGAAAAATATTAACTGGATTTATGGAACATAATTCCTGCATAGTGTTAAATGGCCGAACTACCAGTGATCTAACTGGTAATTATACTTATTGTGACACTGATGGTTCGGGTGTCGTGGATTTGGTCTCGTGTGAAAACGGGGGCTTAAAATTGTTATGTGATTTTATAGTCAAACAAATTTTATCCAGGTATGATCATTTCCCTTAAGAATTGAAAGTTTACTCTGGGTCTAACGTAAATATAAAAAATAATACCTAGAAAAGAAACTTATCAAATGGGGTAATAATATATTTAATGGAATAGTTTATTTTATTTGTCTAAGGAAATTCCTGTACAAATAGATATAAAGGTATTATTAATAATATTAAATCTTGAGTCTACTTCTGCGTTCAAACATAACATTAACATCGTTCACAGCATTAAGTATGACTAATATAATAACAAATTAGTATATATATATATAATAATAATAAAAGGCTTAGGGAATCCAAAGGTTCGATGCCGACAGCATCAATCGCTCATTACACACCTCCCTCCATCGTTCGCCGTCCAAACCTAGTCCCTTTAATCGGCTTTAATGCAATCTTCCCATCTTCGCTTCGGTCTATCCCTCGGACGATTGCCATTCGGTACAGCAAATTTTTTTTTTTACATTTGTAATTTTACATGCCTATTTGATACGCCGGGATTTAATCACCTCAATTATATTACCCGGATATCGTTCACGCAGTTCGGCGTTGTGTAATCGTCTGAATTCTCCGGTGAATTCATCCTTCTTCTGTCCGAATATTCTACGCTATACTTTATTTTCAAATACTGTAGGTAAGACAATGATTTTATAGATTCTAATTTTTAAGTTGCGGGACAAGAGGAGCGAGCTAAGTAGTTTTGTCACAGAAAAATAACAAGCATTTCCCGCCTTCAGTCTAACCTTAATATCTTCTTCAATTTCGTGGTTTCTAGTTATCGCAGACCCTAGATACCTAAACTTACCTACCTGTTCAAACATATTACCATCTATATCGATATCACCAGTAATATCACCATTTTTGCAGCTAACCATATATTTTGTCTTATCCGTGTTTATTTCGAGCCCAAGTTCTATACTGGCATTCATTAACGTTGTCGTATTAAGTTTTATAGTTTCCATATCTTCGCTTAACTGTACCAGATCATCCGCATAGCCCAGCACGGGTGTTGTTGTCCCACCCAGATCCAACCCTTTTTCGGTACGCATTACCTTCCTAATGGCATGTTCTAATGCCATATGAAACATAACAGCAATAATTTAACAGCAGGCGAAAGAGAATCCCCTTGTTTCAAACACGAACGAACCTCAAACGTTTCGGACAGATTATTTCAGATTCTAACTTTATTGAGTGTCCGTCAAGCACATCCTGACTAGATTTACTAGTTTTTTGGGAATCCCCTGCTCAATTATAATATTAAACAGTTTCTGGCGGTCAATAGAATCGTAAGCCTTTTTGAAATCGATATACAGCTGCTGAACAATACCGTTGTACTCTAATTTTTCCTCTAATATTTGCCGTAAAGAAAATATTTGATCAATAGTCGAACGATTCCGTCGAAATCCGCATTGGTAGTCTCCGATAATTTCCTCGGCCTATTCCGTGATTCTACTAGTTAATATTAAAGTGAATATTTTATAACATATTGGAAGGAGTGAAATTCCTCGATAGTTATTACAACCCGTCCTCGGGCCCTTTTTTGAAGCGGAATAAGAATAGATTCTTTCTATTTTTCAGGTAATTTCTAGTTCTTCCAGATCTTTTTAACCAACAAATGTATTTTAGAAACTCCAACTTTCCCACATGCTTAATTAGTACAGTAGGAATATTATCGGTTCCCGCTGTTTCATAAGATTTTAATTTTTCCGATAGCTACTTCAACTTCCTCTTTACGCGGTTCTTCCATCAACGGTTACGCACTCTGGTACTCAGAAGGAGGACACAACATAATATCCCGTATTTAAAATATTGTCAAAGTGGTTCTTAAACTTATTTAATATGTCAACAGGATCGGTCAAAATATTGATATCTTCATCCCTTATTCCAGACTTGACGGGCCCTAAACATTTACGTGATCTGTTTATACCTTTGTACATGTCTTTTACGTTATTTTCGATTCTATTTCAGTTGTTTTATTTTTAAGATACTCCCGTTTTTTATTTTTGAGCAATTTCGTCGTTTCGTTCTTTGATGTTTGGAAGTATTCCAGATTGTCTTGGTTAGGATTATTTAGAGCTTTTAATTTAGCGGTTTATCTTTTTCCGCACATGTTTAAGCAATCTCCATCAAACCACGGGGTTTGTTATTCTTATTTTCCTTTTTTCGTAGACACGAGGTACCGACCGCTTTAATATTATTCCTGATCTCTATCCATAACTTGTAAACATCCTCACGGTCCTTGTCAGATAGCTCTAAAGCTTCAAACCTATTCTTGACATCTAGCTCGAATCGGGTGCTTATTGATGATTTTTTTAATTTTTCTAAACTAAAATTCTCAAAATCTAAACGGTTTTTTTTCTCTTTTTTATATTAAATTTTTGTTGAAGTTTCGCTATTACTAATTCATGATCCGACCCACATTTTGCTTCGCGATAAGACCGTACATTAATAATACTGCTTTGCCTGCTATGTTGTATCAAGACATGATCGATTTGATTTCGTGTTTGCGAATCCGGTGACGTCCAAGTATATTTATGAATAACCTTATGTTTAAACGTTGTACTTTTAATCATCAAGTTTTTCGGGATGGTAAAGTTTATCAGACGGATGGCTTGAAAACTACAGGCTGCATATCTTTCGTTTCTTCTTTTCCACACCATTTCACGCCCGTCTGGAGATCGAAGAGCGAATCTTGACCCATCTGTAAAAAGTACAGCACTCCATTCGTCCATAGTCCAATGGCTGTGTTCTCGAGCAAAAGCCAGCCGTGTTAATCTGTGAGTTCTGGTCAACTCTGGTCCTCTCACTGGACGAAAAGCCATTAATCCATACTCATTTAATCTTCTCCGAGCGGTACGTTCAGAAATTTGCTCACCTCGAACTTCTTCAATCGCTTGAACAACGGTAAGGTGCCGGTTTCGTAAAATTCTCAAAGTCAAAAACCGGTCATCCCTGGTTCTGTTACCCTAGGCCGTCCAGAACCGGGCCTTCTATTGTTAGAACCAGTTTCCCGAAAACGTCTGGCGGCGTCTCGTAAAGTTTCATATGGAACTCCGATGGCATTAGCTGCATATCTAATGGAACGTCCATCATCAATAAGTGCCACACCACGCGCAACATCCCCAGCACTAAGAGGCATTTTAAAACTTAATATTGAAAAAATTGAAAGCCGGAGACTAAGAAATGCGCTGCAAGAAACGGCACTGAGCTAATGATACTGATTAAACATTTTGGTTCCATAGAAAGTAAACATTGGAATCAAGAATCATTTCATTGAATTAAGGATTAAGGGTTATTGTCCTCTATATTAACATTCCTAATTGAAAACAAACAAAAAGATTACCTATTTATTCATTAAAAACAATAGACTAATCCAAAGCAGAAATATTTTTAGATGAAAACATGAAAAAATCAAGTGGGTGGAATTTTTTACCTGTCAGTGTATAATAATTTGAGATTAAGAACTTACCAGGGTATGGTAAATCTTAATGGGATCAAAATATTCAAGCCAACTACAATAGGAGACAAGAGAAAATTATATTTTTCCATCTCTAATATATGTAATTATAGAGATTTGGTAGGGTAATCTAAAATATTGTCCCATGACTATTGTAATAAAAATGTAGGTTGTTTGTTGGAATGGATTATGATAAATGTTGAACGGATTTGTTTGGGTTTCTTTGTTTATATTAATGATCTGGTAATTTAATTTTAGTATATGAAATATTAAAACCATAAAATTTATTTATTTTTGTTATGTGTTCTATTGATAATTTTAGATTTTATACTGATGTTGATATTGGACATTGTTTTAACTATCTAACTTTTTAATAAATGTGATTTTTAAGTTATCCTTTAGATTATTGTAATGTAGATTATTTATAATGTAGCATAAATAGAAAAAAAAATATAATGTAATAATAAATAAAATGTCATATTTTGACATTTCAAACATTTGTTGTCAATCACTTGTATTGAAATTAAAAAATATAAGCCATCTGTGTATAGTTAGGTTTAAACCTTAATATACAGTGACTACTTCTTATACTAGGTAATAGGTCATATCCCTCTCGGCACAAATAATGAGGTAGCTCAAAAAGATTGGTTTAGTGAATACCTCAATTGGTAAATTTGAACTACTGTTAACTTTTTCACTCAATACACTTGTACAAAAAAAAAAAAAAAAAAAAAATTAAGTGATAAATCGACCATCAAATTGAATTCAAAATTATTTCAATCGAAGTGTTCACAAGACTATTTCTTTTTAGCAATCCCATTCTAATACTGGAGGGTGGTATGTCCTCATGGTTTCTGTCTTGTATAATAATATAAGCGGAATTGTTTACCAGTTATCATTCAATATATAGAATGCCATTATTAGATCTAGATCATGTAAATTCCAAAATGTATATTATTGTGGTGACATTGGATTTCCAAGTTGTTATCTTATAATACATTTTGGCACCATTTAAATTTTTTATAAAGCTAAGCAATTATCTGCTTATTCATACAGCATTAGTTACCTTAAATAGATTAAGTTTAGTTTAAAGGCTCAAACTTAGGAAATGCAACAAAATATTTGACAGTTATAGTAAAATTAATTAGTAAATAAATGACTAAAGGCTATCACAACTGATAATAATAAAAACAGAAGCAGGTAAAGGAATTAAATAAAACAAACTTTCAAGAGTGACTTTACACATTATTTTCTTGAAATCATATAAATCCAGAACTATTGATCAATGATAATAAAGTAAGAGGAATACACATATTGACATTCGAAATCCTAATTTTTCAAATTTATCAACAATTTACCAGTAAAATCAATTGCTATAATTTTTACCAGCATTGTGTTCTTTGAAGGACAATCATTGACCTTTTCAACAAGCATATAGCTAGCTCTAGTACTTGGCAGAAAATAAAACATTGAATGAATGATACACATACAAAGGTTGAAGTAGTTAACAAATTTGATTACATTGTTTAAAAAGATGATATATTCCATGGTTATGTTAACAAGTAAAAAATTAGTATGGATAGTTCTATAAAAAAATTAAAATCTGATTAGTTATAAGGAACAGGCACATTATCTTGTTATTTTTCAAGTTTAAAAAAGTAAAACTGATATAGTAATCAACATTGTTTTTTGGAATCCATAAAAAAATGTATCTAGTGCATTTGTCTTACTCCCACATCGTTAAGCACTCGAGTGCTATTTCTATTTTTCTCAGATTCATTTATACTAATGACTATTTATTTTCATAGTCTTAATAATTTTCAATATAGTATTATTTTCTTATAAGAAGCACTCATAGTTAATCAAATGAGAAAAAATAAATTATGCCATTAACATCTCTACAAATCAAGATTTTCATTTCCATTGATTTTTAAAGAATGGATAGTAGACATATTAAAGAGGGCTAACAAGATATTAATTAACTTGAAAAATGAATAGTTATAAAAAAAAACACACACAAATATATGCTTGAATTTCATAATTAAATATCCAAACAGAAAAGTTTGCCATTCTTAACACTCTTTAGCATTTAAATACTTATTATAAACACCTACTTGTAAATAAGTTTTTAAAAAAGTAAACTAACATTGAAGGAACTAGTAATCAATTACTATTATAAAACTTAGTAGCTCCTGAAATTAATTATTCTTATTTCTGATCTTGTGGATGGCTTGCTACTAGTTAGACCTAAATGAGCATAAAAGTCTTCTTGATAGTGGATAGATGATTGACAGCCGTAAATAATTAAAGCAAAGTTGGTTGGGGTGTTCAATCAAAATATAAAATTAAAATAAATAAATTTGTTTATTTTTACTAAACACCCCAAACAACTTATCTTCAATAAAAGTTTTGTAAATGATAAACTTATAACTTGTAGGTGTTGAACATCAACTGTATACTATAAGGTAGTTAATTATATATTAAAATAAATCTTCAAAGAGGTACTAAATATATGGACAAAGCAGTTATTATAGAATAATTCATCATATGAAATTGTAACGTTTATTTACTTCAGTGGTATTGCTTGTTACTCCAAATTATTGTTTATTACAAATAATCATTTAAATTAAATTTGCACTATTAAAACAATTATCTGTAATATTATTAGAAACACATTACATGAGCTAAATACAATTTTAACTACATATTACACTGAAAATCTTGTAAATGATTTATTTAAAATCTATATGAGTATATATTTATAAATTTTGAACTATAAGTACAAAACAATAAATGTTTTCATCTTTATGACATAACTAAGTATCAATAAGTTTTGTATTTTCATATGAAAATTATTGCTAAAGTGAAAATTTGAGCTAATTTCTTTACTGAAAACTTAAAGTTCAAAGTAAATGATAAAAATTTCACAGAAATGTTGTTACAAAAAAATCATAAATCCATCAAATTATATTATATATATATGTACCAGGCGCAATAAACTTGTACAGGATCGAGACTCTATGATCAGGCTCTACAACCAGGAACCTTTCACAGTAGAAGAGGCCAAATTAATAATAATAATTATATATTGCAATTCATAAGTTGCAAATTATAGAACCATTGTTATAACAATTATAATTTTAACCAAGGATCTTGAAGGCATTCAGAAGCAGTAGGCCTTCTCGTAGGATCATACTTCAGCATACTTAACAAAAAATCTGCAAACGGAAATGCTAGCATAATATTCCATTTTTTTAGTAGGGCGAGTCTTTGATCTAAGGAGCATCGCTCTGATGTATCAACATTTATTAAGTCTCCTGATTCTGATAAATATTTAGGTGACAGCAATCCTGCATCTTGAATTGTTCTGGGTATATTTCCAAGTAGTTGTATCATGAGACCAATATGAATTTCATGTTTTGAAACACCGTCGAAAGAAGGTGGATAAAATAAAACATCTCCAGTAGCTAGCTCATATGCTATACAAGCTATGCTCCATATATCAGCAGGAGGCCCATAGTCTGCAGCTATTAAAATTTCTAGTGATGTATAAGGGCTAGTTGGAATTGGAGATGAAAGTATATCTGACCTTGTACAACTAGTACCAAAATCAGTAATTTTGATCTTTATGTCTCCTCTTGAAAATATATTTAGTCTAGGAGTACAATCTACAGGTGAACGTGATTTGAATTTTTTTGTTTGGATATCCCCAGAAACAGCACCAGACCCAGATGCATTTTCATTGCCAGTTTCTTGAATTTTACCAAAAGAACTCTCAGCATTTTTATTAATTTGATCCTCTCCACTTTCAGGCCTTATTTCTTGCATATTGGCGAAATCCACTATCATTCTAATATCATCATCACCAAGACAAATTAATATATTTTCTGGTTTGAGATCAGTATGTATAATTCCACATTTTGAGTGCAAATAATCAACCCCTTCCAGAATTTGTCGAATTATGCTCTTGACTTTAAATAGTGGAGCTCCTTCGGAATATCTTTCTTGGATGAATGAGCGTAAATCATAACCAATTGTTTGGAAAACCATGCATACGTGAACGCCTTCAACTTTGCTTGGTACTATAAAGTTTTCTGAAAGTTTCATTAATCTTTCACATCTTTGATCTGAAGGATCAGTAGAAGGAATCTTTTTAAACATATCTATTTCATGATGCCCACATTCCCTGTAGAATGTTTTACTTCTGATAACTTTCATTGCAATGTATTCAGATTTTAAAATATCCCGACACAACCAAACATTCGAAAATTGGCCCTGGCCGAGTTTTTTTAGAATGCAAAACTGGGATTTTACCAAATCCCCAATTTCTGCATCAAAATAACTGTCCATATTATTCAAGTCCAGTTCCTCTTCTTCAGTCAATTCTTCGTCACAACTTTCATTGGTATCTTGCAAATTAGATTTCTCCATTCCAGATGAAGAGGCTTCTTCACTCATTTTTACGTTCACTTATGAGATTTTAATACTATTCAGAAACAAAAAAAAAAAAACAGAAAGTGGTGAACCAGCAGAAAGAAAAATATTTAACCAACAATATAGAAAAGTACTAACCGAAAACTAAGTAAAAACTGTTGTGTTTACACCTTCCAATGAACTAGCAGTATGACGTAACATCAGAAGCAACGCCCATCTCTTCTTATTGGTCCATTATTATAAATGCCATATAAATATACTAAAGAGAAATTAAGCTCTAAAACAAACACATTTATTTTTTATTTAATTTCTTGCATTTATTCTAAACTTCAAATGACCTTCGTGTACTTGTGAACTAGTGTTGCCCAAAATTCCACTTTGCAAGACCAGGACCATGGCTGCCTAACTGTTGCAAACCAAAACCAGGACTGGTAAAAAAAATCGATTTTTTAAAATAAAAATTAAGGTAAAATAGTAACTAATACTTGACAATCTTAGTTACTATGTGTTAATAATTGGTATAACCTATGTACTTTTGCATTTAATTCCTCTAATTTTTCATTCGGGCTTAGTTAGGTTTCTCCTATCTAAGAAAACACAGTAATATCTCTACAGTACTAAACTAATAAGTGACTAAGTGACTGCAAGACTGTTGCGAGACACTTGAGCAATACCAAGACTCGTCTCGGTCTCAAATTTGGGCAACACTATTATGAACAATTTGGTCGGGATGGACTGCTATCTGCCAATGTTTATAACCTGAACACTGATAATGCACTAATGATCTCTATCTTCGTTTTCAAATTTATGGAAATTGAAATATACATAAACAAATGCCATATTTATGACAATTGAAATATACAAAAACAAATGTAATAATAACAAAACACATTTATTTTACAACATATTATTAATACATTCTGATAAAGTTGTTGTCTTTCTATCCTTTATTTTTACGATGAAACACTCGTCTGTTTCTCGGCAAACATCCATTGTTCAGGGAGTACTCTCCCTACGTGATTTTTTAGTTTAGAAAAAAAGACTCTTGTCTACTCCAACGACTTTGCCAGGCCCTCCAATCTTTTTAGTTGACCTGTATAGCATGTTATGGGCACAAACATCTCTTAAAATTTGTTCGACATTATTACACTTTTGTTCGATGGTTACATTTGCTCTTTGCCCCACTGCATTGTTGTTAAATTATGAGACGACACCTAAATCAATTTTTAAACCGTTGAAAAGGTAATCTTTGACCCGTTTAACCACGTACCTTTTCTTATAGATACGTTTTTGTTACAACTGCTACGAAAACATCTCCATTTGGTCTTCCTCTCAAACTCCATTTCATGACTTTCTTCACAGAATTTCACCTTTGGAATTATACCGAAATTTTGAAAAAAAAAAAAATTTATAGCTTCTTCTTCTGAAGACGGCAATTCCCGTGGTGTAATAATATCCATTTCAACAGATGACAAAAAATAAACAATGCAATAACTAACATGTAACAGAAAGATAACAACAGCTTACACGAGAAAACAAGGGAGATTATATGATGTAAGATAAGATAAGAAGAAAGTTTCTGTCCCGACCGGATTGTTCACAATTCCGACTTTTATTCACAAATTTATTTAAATTATTTTTTATTTTTAATCTAAGATGTCAAATTTGTTATTATTTTAATTAATCATCATTTTTAAACAAATTCACTATATATTTAATAATATTTAGACTAAATCATTTTCCAAAGTAAACGGAGCGCAATTTTAACGTTCGTGTTTATTCTCCCATGTTTTGTCTATTTTGTTTTTATTACTACGATTTGTTTATTGACTTGTCTTTCAAGCTTTGGCAATAACTAAATGTGATTATATGATTATACACATTTATAGAAAATAATAATCAAAATCTTTGACTTGTTTTATTGTAAAACAGATGGCCACAACTGTCACTACCTTATAGGTGGATGATAGGGATGAGTAAAGCTAGATAAGGATTTAACTTGAGGAAAGCGGTTATTCCAAAGATTCATGAGAAATTTTGAAAATTTGGTCAGTAAAAGGTCGAGGGCATCACGGATACGAATGGTCGTTATGTTTTCGAAATTTTTTTTGTTTTTTCGCCTACCCTTACTTCGCCATTTCTGGCATACTGAGGGGGAGGGAGGACACAGGACGATCTGCGGGGAGGAGAGAGGAGTTTTCGGCCTGAATTGGCAAAAAGCAAAAGGCCTCTAAAATAGAAAAATACAACCATGTTTTAGGAAAAAAAATATTATCTATAAAAGTATTATTGTTCGTGTAATAACATTCAATAGGACTTCAAGAATCACATAAAGGTAGTTAGTTTCTTTGTTCTTCTTTCAAAGTAATAATTGTTATATATATATATATATATATATATATATATATATATATATATATATATATATACATTAAAAAACAAAAAAAACTTTCGAACTGAAGCCCCCAAAATTAAATCGTGGATCCGTTAGTGAGGGTAGATGTTTTAGGGGTATAACCAAACCTATGCTATACGGAGCGGAAGGTCGAGATTACCGCGTGGGTCAACAGATTAATTGCGAATTGGAGCAGACGGCAGAGACGATGGTATTCTACCTATCAGTATCTCTGCTTTTTGATTTCATGAACCCATTTTCTATTTTTATTTGTATTCTGAAGAACTAAAATAATGAAAAGTGCCTCCTCGTCAGAACTACTCATTTCTTATAGAAAGAAATGAATTAGATAAAAATTGGTAATATACAATTTGCGGGAAGCAGGAACTCTAGTTGACTAGGCCAGGCAGAGCTATGGGACAATTTTATCGCTTTCAAAGTAATGCCCTGTATGTGTCTGCCCCGGATCAGGAATTGTTGTGAGTTTCGAGCGGTATTGTAACGTAACATCGTACCGCGATATGTGTGTATGAGCCTTTAGAGGTATAACCAAACTTAAACGGATCCGAAGGTCGAGATTATTCCCTGGGTCCACCACGAAAAGAATATCAACTCGCTCAGGCCAGATTTGATCCGTCGAATAGACTCGAGAATGTAGATACGGGCAACTCTTTAACACGCTCGTTATAACAAGCCGTTATTGGAAACATTTTTTGTATAAAAAGTGATTGTTTCAAAGGATTGGATAATTTTGATGGTGCTGATTGAGATATGAAAGCTATGTGATATAGTTGGCCAATTTTTCTATTAATGCATTGTCTTTTAAGTCTAGTTAGACTTTTAAACGCCTACAATGGAATACAAATTGGCGATCGGAAAAACTTTGTACTTATTCAATGGATAGGATATGTTTTAAGAAAATATTTTATTTATTCTTTTTGGATCAGAAGTAGGCTAATCGGTCAATAGGAAACAGTTTTAGGAAGGCTTATATCGTTTTTGAAATAGAATCTGATTAGAGAGTTTCCATATGACGGGAAAGTGGGTCGTTGTAAGGATGAAATTGCAAATATACATGAGAAATATTATAGCTGCGAAAGGAAGTTGATGTAGGGTTTGAGGATTGAGTCGATCATATCCTGTTTATTTACAATCAGTTAACTATTGTGATTGGTATTTGAGTTCAGAGAGCGGTTTTATCTTATAAATATTTTTTTATTAGCTGATATAATTTTTTTTTTTAATCTATGGCTTAGAGAGTTTTATTAGTGTCATTTGATAGTAATTCTAATATTAAATTGAAAAGGTTTAAATTGAAGCCATAAAATGTTTACAAGATAGAAGTCAATATTTACAAAGCCTGGATGGCTACCATGTGATATAAATTATTTTTATAAAATATAACACTCCACCAGTTGAACAACTATTTTCTTTCTCTAATTTGTCGGCGCTTTTGACCGGGTATGGCATGCCGGGCTTCTTTTCAAGCTGAAAACCCATCTACCTCAGTCCTTGTACCTAATCCTCCTCTCCTACCTCTCTGATCGAACCTTTCGAGTTCGTTGTGGTACTGAATTTTCCAATTCCTACCCAGTTGAAGCCGGTGTTCCTCAAGGTAGCCCCGTCCTTTATATGCTTTTTACCGCTGATATCCCAGTCCATCCCGATACCTTCCTGGAAACATTTACTGATGACACCGCCATCCTATCATCCAATTCAGATCCCGAAAAAGCATCTTTAAATCTGAAAAGGCACCTCTCTCTTATTGAGCACTGGTGCAATAAATGGCGCATCAAAGTAAACGAATCCAAATCCAAACACATTACCCTCACACTTCGGCGCAGATCCTGTCCATCAGTCCACTTCAATTCCACCCAGCTTCCTTTTACAGACACAGTCCGGTATCTTGGCTTTCTCTTAGACCGAAAACTAACATGGAACCCACATTCTAGACTTAAAAGACAAGAACTTAACCGACGATACGGCCAATTATACAGAATACTGACTAGAAAATCTCAACTTTCAATTGACAACAAATTATTGATCTACAAGAGAATACTGAAACCTATTTGGACCTACGGACTTGAAGTTTGGGGCACAGCAAAATTTTCTAACATCAAACGCATTCAAGCCTTTCAGTCCAAAGTTCTCCGAAGAATAGTCGATGTTCCGTTCTATGTAACCAACAAAAACTTACCTCATAACCTTAATATCCCATTTGTCCTCGACCTTATCCCTGAAATTTTTTCCAAATTCCATCAGAACCTTATAAATCATCCAAATCGCCTAACGGAATCCCCATCTACTTCCACTCATCCCTACAATCCTCCTCGAAGGTTAAAGCGGCAGTGACCCAGAGATCCTTTGTAGTATATATCTTGGAGTTCTGGCAATGGCCAAATTCTTCACTCAATACATGAGTGGATGAGGATAAAGCGCTCTCGCTCAAACTCCACTGGCTTTAGCACCAGTGATGCGGTTGAGAGAGTAGCGCAGGGATCTCTTGGAGTCTTGCTTTTTCTTCTATAGTTGGAGGGAGAAGAATGTCTAAGGGTTCCCTGCCTGATTGTATATATTGCATATAGGTATGACTGTGTTTTTATGTTTTTAATTTACTTATCTTTACTTATATCTTATTTTATTTTTAATTGTACATAGTTTTTTATTATTATTTTATTTTTGTTAATTTTATATTTTCTGTATAGATAATGTGAATTTGTTCATATATCTCTATAATTATTGTCCACGCGACAGATTACTATATTTCTAAATAAACAAATAAAAAAAATTGTCGGATGCACCCAGAATGAAATTGTTGAATGATCTAAGGCTTGAGGAATAATATTATTAAAAGCCAAATGCCAATTGTCAAAAAGTTTAATTTGGAATTAATATCTACCATATTAATATATGAATATTTATTTGTTAGTAAATTATCATATCCTTAACAAATTCATCTTTAAAAAAATATTGGTGGAATAAATTATATTTTTTTAATTGTTTTAAAAATATATCCACGGTGCCCACTTTTCATTATTGCTTTCCTCACAAAAATAAAATGAAAATTTTAATTTCTAAAAAAAATGATAATTTTTTTATATAAAGTAGTTTTAAAGTGCAACTAGGTACTTTAAACGCAAGTATTTTGGGCACAATAAATTCCTTGGACTATTGTGGCCACAAATGACACTCCTTTTTTTTTTTTCCTATTCTTAACTATACAGGGTGTTTCAGTGTTAAGTAGCCAAACTGCAAAAATGAACTGAGGACCTCAAAACAAGAAAAAAATCTCCTTTGAAGGTATATCCGCCAACGCTTTGTTTAGGAGATATTCACACCTAAAGATTTTCGATGTTATGAATTATTTACGTTATATGAAATAAATAAAACCTATTTATTTGTTCTACCTACTTTATTAATTAAAGGTAAACATTAAATTCATATTAAATGTTGTTCAAAGTGATTTCCTTAAGCATTAAGAAAGGCTTTGGATCTTTCTTTAACAGCAGCAGTGGCAGTATGGCACTGGATATGTGTTATTGTTTCACAAGATTCAATTATTATTCTTCGTAAGGAATTATAGTCATTGACCGGACAAAACGTACGGCTCCGAAAACATATACATAGACCCTAATATAGAAAGTAATCCAGAAAGAAAGAAATCCAAAAAAAGTCGCAACGCAGTGGCGCAATTTCAAAATGGACATTATTTTGAAAAACTACGGCTCCGAAAACAAAGAAATAGACGCTCATATGAAAGAAATCCGAAAAACTGAAATAAACCGCAACGCAATGGCGTAATCTCAAAATGGACATACTTTTAAAAAATTACAGCCCGAAAACGTATAAATCGAGTCTTATATCGAAGTAATGCAAACAAAAAAACTCAATATAGTGGCGTAATCTTAAAATGGAGATCATTTTCAAAAACTATGGATCCAAAAATATATAAAAGGCCCTTATATCGAAGAAAAATAAAATTAGCATCAAATTATTCGAAACTTATTTGAAAAGCTGGAATATCAAATAAAAACATAATAGATAACTTGAATTTATTTATTATCTAGATAAAAGATAAACATTATTATTCGTTATTCGTAGTTGATTGTTCGAATAATTTATTAGTTATCTATTATTTAAGATACATTTTGCCCAACATTGATATTTACAGTGTAATACTAAGCTAGTTTCAACAAGAGTTAACAGATATAGTTGTTGACATATTACTAACAGGATAAACAATCCACCTTATGTATGAATTCATCAGATAAGAAGTTTATAAAGTGTGTGTGACATAAAAATAAACAAAAAAACCGAAAGGACTTATTTGCCAACCCATAACAATAACAAATGGGGCATTTATAGGAATGAATGGAATACGCAAAATTTGATGCACTACAACTTTGATTCTATGGGGTTTTCCTCTTAGGGTACTCATTTCCAAGTTACAGAGCCATTTATAGTAATTTGCCTAAGTTTTTGGCAAATTGGGTAAAACTCAGCGTTGGTTGACCGTGATTTTATACATTACTGCGTAACGAAATTTTAAAGTTTATGTACTCGTTTGACGCAAAATTTAACGTTCTTTAGTTTATTAACGAATACATTTTTCGCTTTGATCCACCGTTTAGGAGTTATAGATGAAAAACCCAAAAAATATCGAAAAACCGGACTTTTTTGGCTGTAAAAAGTTTTCTATTGGTGGCCTGCATCAGCAATTTTGTTTCTTACATGTCTAAACACATATACACAAGTTAAAAAAATAGAAACTTTTCTCACATTTTTCGCAATGGATTTCTCGTTTCGATCCTCAAATTATTGGCCTAATATTCTTTAAATCGGCCGCGTTTTTTAAAGCAGCGGCTCCGGAACGGCAGAAAAGGTTTTTTTTATTCAGAATAACATACACTTTCGTAATTTACAATCAAACCTTCGCCTGCGATCAGATCGGTTTTTGTGCCCTGGCTCCAGGGCTATAATAAGATAAGCCGAAACGTCGTAATAAGATGTTGTAGTCATTAATTTGACCAAATTAAAAATTGGTGTAAAGTGGCTTAATATAAATAAATATTATGTACCGAAGTAGAAGAGAGAAATATTGAGAATATTTTATTTTTCCTTAATTTTATATTTTCAGAAATGTTTTGTTTTATAGCTGTATGTAAATATGTATATAATTCATTTTTTTAAGCATTTATTTCGTAAATTCTCATCTTACAAATAGTAAGATGAGTTAGGTGTATATTTTTTTATACTTCTTTTTTTTCTTCTTATCATAAATATGGACAGTATAAATGTTTATAAGAACTCATCAAGTGAAGAATCAGAAGACGAGACGCCCTTTTCTGAATTTAGCGAAACCGACTCGAAAACATCACCGAAACTCTGTCCTTGGGTCGGGGGGCAACTCACCTAATAAGAAAAAAAAAACAAATCGACTAAACCTAAACAGTCGAATGTGCAAAATAAATCGACTAAATCAAAATAGTCAGCCGAAACTAAATCACCACCTAAAATTAGAAGTATCAAGGTATGTCTGACCCCGAGCCGCTGCCTGTATTTGTTTCCAAAATTGATAATTTCTTCTCATTTGACCGAGAAATTACAAATCTTATCGGACAAACAAATTGTCGATGTTTTTCCAGAATCAATGACGTTAAGATCAACTTCTAAAGAAAATTATAAAATACTTATCAACTACTTCACGACTAAAAGCTATGATTTCCGTTGCTACCAATTAAAAGAAGAAAAGGCATATCGAGTGGTTTTAAGGGTTCATCACTCTACCATCCCGATATCTGTTATCAAAACAGACCTAGAAGAAATAGGTCACAATGTCAGGTATATTTCATGTGTACTTCGCCCAACAGAAAAATGCCCACTACCGCTATTTTTTGTTGATTTGGAGCCTGCAGCAATAATATTGAAATATTTATTATGATCGGAATGATCCCTAATGATCTCACTGATCAGATTTTAGGAAAATGAATCTATTTCAATTGTTTTTTTTCTAATAGACACATTTAAAGTTGTGTTTTTTTAAATATATAGGAAAGTCTTGTAAGTGGACACAATAGATTTTTAATTAAAATCGATGGGAAAAATATAATAAATTGTCTTTACTCCTACAACTCTTTCATTCCATATATTCAGAGGGATGGAGGAGGGTTATCACTATCATTCTTAATTCTTAATTTTATTGATTTAGTTGTACTTTACAATGTGTATGTCAATAAAACATCTAAATATCTGGCCTCTGCAGATGATCTAGCCCTACTAGCAGAGACAGGAGAGGAAGCCATAAAGCAGGTTAACACCCTCAAAGATTTTTTTTATTTTTTTTTATTTATTTATTTATTTTTTTTATTATATATATTACAACATGTCATACTGATAAGCTACATATTTATGGTTGCATTAACCTTACACATGACATAATGGTGGTTTGAATACTACTTAGAAAATTGAAATTAATTTTTTTTTACAGTAGGAAAAATCTCATAAAAACCTACATAAGATATAAATAAAAAACTAGGTTACAATCATTAAAAGTACAAGAAAAACTAAATATAATTTATGTGCAAAAGGAAACTATATATATATATATTATATATATATATTATATTTTTTCTTTTTTTTTTTTTTTTTTACCAGGGACTAAGTCACTTTAGAATAACAAAATTGTTCAAAAGAATAGAATACCACTAGCCTGAAAGTTTGAAACAATAAATAAAATTGATAAAATAAACTAAAAAGTAAAGAAAACCTTAGGTGAACAAGCTATATACAATACAGATAAAACTATGTACAAAACATTTAAAACTAGGAACAAATCACTTAAAACTATGAACAAAACTATATATAAGAGTTGAACAACATAAACATACCCTTTGAGTAATGAAGAACGAAAAAGAGATAGAATAAGTTCATTTCATAAAAAACTTTACTTGTATATATATTTATTTATTTATTTGACGCGAAACAGCCCTGAAGGAATACACAACTATGATATTGGTTTCTTTTTCAATATCTTCCTTTCCGCCCATTTCTGCTTGAGGATATCGCTAACTTTTTTTCTTCCTCTCCTCCGTCCACTTCCTCCTGGACGGAAGTTCCATACTGTCCAACACATGCACCGCACTTTTCAGGAATTTCTTGTATTTTGTCCTATCCTCACATAATTCCCGTGTTATCCCAAGCCTCTGTATTTCCTGTTTTATTTGTACCGTATATAGATGGTTAAACTTGTATCCCATAACTCTACTGAAAATCTTCTTGTTTAACCTCTCCTCGGTCATCCTTTGCATGTGTCCATAAAACCTAAGTCTTCTTACCCTCATTTCCGTTTCCAAATCAGAGGTTTCACTGCAATTCTCCTTATTGGATTTCAATCTGTATCCTTCTGGTGTTATTTTGGGTTCATGGATTCTCCTAAAAATCCTTCATTCTATTTTCTGCACTTTCTTCAAACTGGGAAAGAACATTGTCTCAGTTCCATACAGTATCACTGGCTTTACCACTGTATTGTAGTGCCTGATTTTGGACTTTTTGGAAAGGCATTTTTTATTATAAATGCTACACGTTAAGTAGCATAATTTCTCCAATTTTTTTATGCTATACTCCATGCTTTCTTTCTCGGATAAATTTCTGCTCATTATTTAGCCCAGGTATTTAAAGCTTTTAGCCACCTTGATTTTACCAAATTCTTTTTTTTTTTTTTTTTTTTTTTTTTTATTGAGTATTATAACAATCTGTCTTTTCGACATTGGTTATAGTGAGGTAGGATGACATTCACACCATATGTACAAAAAAATAAAATAAATAGAACAAAACAATAATCAAAAGTATATACAATAGACAATAAAATAAAATAACCTAAAAAATAAGAAAATTAAAACTAAGGAAAAAAAAAAAAAATAACATGCATACCTATATACAATCAGGCGAGGGAACTCCAGGAGAACCCTGCGCTACTCTTCCAACCGCGTCACTGGTACTAAAGCCAGCGGAGATTGGTCGAGAGCACTTTAGCCACATACACACATGTCTTGAGTGAAGAATCTGGCCATTGCCAGAACTCCAATTTATATAATTTACAAAAGGTCGCGAGGCCACTGCCGTTTCAACCTTCTTGGAGGATTATAGGGATGGGAGATGCTTGATAGGGATTGTGCAAGAGGATTTGGGTGGTAAGTAAGGTTCTGGTGAAATTTGGAGAACTTTTCTGGGATAAGGTCTAGGACAAATGGGATGTTAAGGTCATGATGTAGGGTTTTGTTGGATACATAGAAAGGAGCATCGACTATTGTTCGAAGGACTTTAGACTGGAAGGATTGGATGCGCTTGATGTAAGAAACTTTTGCTGATCCCCACAGTTCTAGTCCGTAAGTCCAAATAGGTTTCAGTATTGTCTTGTAGATCAGTAGCTTGTTTTCAATGGGAAGTTTAGATTTTCTGCTTAGTAGTCGGTATAGTTGGCCGTATCGTCGGTTGAGTTCTTGTCTTTTGAGTCTAGTATGCGGGTTCCAAGTTAGTCTTCGGTCTAAATGAAAGCCAAGATACCGGACTGTGTCTGAATAAGGAAGCTGGATGGAATTAAAGAGTACTGGTGGACAGGAATTGCGTCGGAGTGTAAAAGTAATGTGTTGGCATTTAGATTCATTAACTTTAATGCGCCAGTTATTACACCAGTGCTCAATCAAGGTGAGATGACTTTGGAGATTTAAGGATGCTATTTCGGGATCAGAGTTGGATGATAAGATTGCGGTGTCGTCAGCGAATGTTGCAAGAAAAGTATCGGGATGAACAGGGATGTCAGCAGTAAAGAGGATGTAAAGCACGGGACCCAAGACGCTGCCTTGGGGAACACCGGCTTTAACGGAGTAGATATTGGAAAATTCTGTTCCACAGCGAACTCGAAAGGAGCGGTCAGAGAGGTAGGATCGGAGGACTAGGTACAAGGACTGAGGTAAATGGATTTTAAGCTTGGAGAGCAGTCCGGAGTGCCATACCCGGTCAAATGCCTGTGCAATGTCCAGAAAGGCACCCGAACAGTATTCCTTGTTTTCTAGGGCTGAGGAAATATGATCAACGACTCGGAGTCCTTGTTGAACAGTAGAATGTTGAGAGCGAAAACCAAACTGATGGGAAGGGATATTTTGGGATTCTATAATGGGTAGGATTCGTTTCAAAAGGATCTTTTCAAAAATTTTTGAAAGGATTGGGAGTAGGCTGATTGGTCTATAGGATGTTGAGCTATTGAGAGGTTTTCCTGGTTTTGGGAAAAGGATAATAGTGGAGTGTTTCCATAACAGAGGGAAGTGGGTGGTGCGTAGGATACAATTGTAGATATATGTAAGGAATATGACTGCTTTGGATGGAAGTTGTCGAAGGATTTGAGGTGTAAGGAGATCATGTCCAGGAGCTTTACGGAGGATTAGTTTTTTTAATTGAAATTTTACTTCGGAAGGATGAATAGCTTTTGGGGGCAAGGAAAGTGGGATTGGTGATGTAAGGAGTTCTTCTACTGTTACGGTGTGGGCAGGATGGGATTCCGGATGTGAAATAAATGTATTGGATAGGTGAATGGCGAACTCCTCAGCTTTATCTTCGTCAGATGCTGCCCAGGAGCCATCACCTCGTCGGAGAGGATGGGAAATGCGGTGAGGATTTAGGATTTTTGTTGTGGTTTTCCAAAGGGAATTGTCGCGAGAAGAGAGGGAGGATAGGTAGGAGTTGAAGGATTGTGATCTGAAGGTGGCTAATTCCAGTTTTAATTGTTTGCAGTAGTAATTATAGGAGCAGCGGTCGGTAGGATGTCGGGATCGTTGCCATAATAATCTGGCACGGCGTTTGGTGCGGATTAGGTTAAGGAGGTGTTGGGGTAGAATGGTCTTTATAGGAATTCTGGAGGAGTCTTTTGGAAAGGAGGCAGTCCAGGCGGCTTGTTGGATTGTGGTAGTAAAGGAATTTACGGCACTATCAAGGTCATCGGGAGTTTTGAGGGATATGTTGAGATCAATATTATCGGAGATTATTTGGCGGAAAAGGTCCCAGTTTACTGGGCCCCTAATGAATGACGGTGGAGAAGATTTGGGAACAGGTTCAAGTGAAACATTAAGGATTAGAGGACTATGGTCAGAGGAAAGTTCATTTAGACGTGTAATGGAACAATTGAGGGGACTTAAGCCGCTGTGGATAAAGAAATCTAGAAGATCATTATTACGGTTGGGATCTGTGGGCCAGTAGGTAGGAGAGTTGGGGGAAAGGAGGTGAAAACGTTGGGAATTGAGTGCAGACAGCAGGGTTCGGCCACGAGAATTCGTGGTTCTGGAACCCCATTGTTGGTGCTTGGCATTTAGGTCTGCACCCAAGATGAAGTGATGTCCTAAGGAGTCGAGGAGAGAACTGAATTGGGCATTGGATATGGATCGGTTAGGAGGGCAATACGCTGATGCAAGAGTGACCGGAAAGGAGAAGGTTTTTATCACGATAGCGGTGGACTGTAGGAAATCATGTATTGGTAATGGGAGTAGGTGATGGGAGAGGGATTGGTGTACAATTACAGCAGTACCGGCATGTGCTTTTCCGTCAGGGTGGTCAGTACGATATGTCAGGTATTGTGGTATATTGAAGTGCTGTTTAGTGGTTAGTCGAGTTTCAGTAATTAGTGCTACATCAATGTTCTTGTCAAGTAGTAAAGTAGATAGTTCGTCTGTATGATTTCTAACACCATTCGCATTCCAAAGGAGAATGGATATGGGTTTAGGGATGTGAGTCATTTAAGGATTTTTCAAAGGAGGGATGAGGTGAGATACGAGATTCGTGAGGAGTGATATGAGTGGAGTAACAAGGGATTTGAAATCGGTGAGGAAAGATGCTAACAAACTTGTGAGATCTGTTGCATTTGAAGGAGGAGGAATATGAGGAATTTGTTGTTGGTGGTTAGGTATATTAGGATGAAGAGGATTTTGAGGTTGGGTTTGAGGTTGTTGTTGTGGCAGGGCTTGACATTTATCGGTTAAAGTCTTACCTCTAAGTAGTTGGGAGAATGATACATCATTGTTTACAATTCTGGAAGGCTCTCTCTCTCTTCTTGTTCTTAGTGCTTCATCTTGAATCCGGTTTTTCTGGTGTCTGGTTTTGAGATTCTTGTAAATTTGGCAGCCTTTGTAGTTGGCCGGGTGTCCCTCCAAGCATAGGGCACATACTGCTGGATCTTGTATAGGTTTGGTGCACTCTACAGATTTGTGCTGTTCACCGCACTTCACGCAACGCGGCAGATGGTGGCAATATGTCTTCGTGTGGCCATAGGTCTGACAATTATGGCACTGCACGATGTCTCTCTTGGGATATGGCTTCTCAACTTTCACCATTGTATAGTATATTCTTGTGATATCATATATTTACCAAATTCTGTTGTTTTTTTTCTGTCTTCTTAAAGTTGGGGTTTGTGGTCATACATTTAGTCTTCTAAAAGGAGATATCAAGTCCAGTTTTCTCAGCTATTTTTTCCAGCCAATTTATCTGTCTAATCGCCTCTTCCTCCGACTCAGCTAATAGGGCCAAGTCATCCGCAAAGGCTAGACATTTTACCAGGATATTGCTCCTTTGATTTCCTACTTTAGCTCTTGATGTTTCTTTTCCCCATAAGGTCCTCATAACTTTGTCGAGAACTACGTTGAAGAGAATAGGTGACAGTCCATCCCGTTGTCTCACACCGGTTTTTATCGGAAATGGTTTGCTTATATTCCCTCTTAATTTTATTTTTGACTAGATTTCTGTTAGAGTTTCTGTTATTAGGTTTATGGTCTTTTGATCGACGCCATATTCCCTCAGAATTTTCAGTAAGGTTTCTCTGCCATTGGAGTCATGTGCTTTTTCAATGTCCACGAAAGAGATACAAAGGTTCTTCTGCGGTCTATTCAGATAATATTTCATGAGAAGTTTCAGTATAAGTATCTGTTCTTAGCAGGATCTCCCCTTCCTGAATCCCCCTGATATTCTCTTATTTTGTGGTCTATTTGGGGCTCTATCCTGTTTAGTAGGGCATTAGAAAAAAATTTGTAGGCAACTGGCAGTAGAGAGATCCCCCTGTAGTTGTCTACCTCGGTTTTCGCGCCTTTTTTGTGAGGAGGGTGGATTAGGGCGATTTTCCATTCTGCTGGTATTTTCTCTTGTTCCCAGACGTCCATTATTAGTTCTGTGACTTTTCTCCTGAACACCTCACGAATTTTTCCACATTTCTGCTAGGACGCCATCCTCAGAAGCCTTGTTGTTTTTTAGCCCCTCAATGATTGCCTCTATTTCCTCGTCCGGTGGATCCGAGTCGATGTTTTGTGGAGTATTTTCTCATATCTCCAGTTTCTCACTAGGCTCCTCACAATTTAGAAGTTTCTCGAAATAATTTGTATGTATATAAATATATATATAACTTAAGAAATGAATTATAGTCGGATAATAGATCATGAAATACACTCAGATGACTTAAAACAACTTCTGTTTATTCCATTTTTTCAAAAACGTTTCGATCCCTGTTTTTTAACATAAATAATGGGATCCTCTTCAGTTCTGGAAAAACAACACCTATCATTTCTAAAACAATCAAAAAATTTTTTATACATTTATTTATTACATCAGACCCTACACAAAATCTCATAAAGAAAAACAATGCAATAGCAAAACTTTTACTTAATCTGGAATTAATACAGTTCGACCAATATATACGAATAATGCCCTACCGCCCAAACTTTATGGACTTCCGAAAATACACAAAGCCACTATTCCTTTACGACCGATAGTCTCCTTTGTAAATTCGGCAACTTCTGGCTTAGCGAAATTCATAACTGGTATCTTAAATAAGGCAAAAATAGAAAATGAACTGAATATTAAAAACTCA
>OV725078.1:79853034-79898680 GCA_928085145.1 Nezara viridula
CTGATCCTTGGAAACTGTCCATTGTCAAAATGATACGCAAATCTAAAAAAACACCAGAATACCCATCCTCTTACCGTCCTATCTCTCTTTTAACCATCATGGACAAAATTCTGGAAAAACTTATCTTAAAACGCCTGTATCCCACCCTTGATTTTAACCACATTATCCCAGATCACCAATTTGGATTCCGCACATCTCATTCCACTATCCAGCAATGTCATCGTGTGATAGACGTAATCTCCTCTGCACAGGAGCGCAGAATGTAATGCACAAACTCACACATCGGATTTGTCACAGAGCGGCAACATTAGTCAGCACATACAAATATTTAGGTGTCCACTTTTGTAGGTCTGGTTTGCTTTTGAAAGCAATTAAGAGAGCAATCTCAAAGTCAAACTCGACAGTAGGCACTGTACTAACCATTTTTTCAAAAGCCAAAACTAACTCATGGAAGGTGAGAGATAAGTTGAAAAAAAAAACCATCATTAAAATAGCTTTGCTATATTGTGCTCAGCTATGGAGTCTCCGATACACAGACCTCTTAAAAAGATCAACATAAATTTTTGTAACTCCTTATCAGAATTATCAGTGTTCAGGTAATAAACATTGGAAGATAGCAGTCGTTCCTGTCTGGGTAACCGACAAGTACCCAAAGTTAAAAATGGCAAAACCCCAGGGCTTGATGGTGTCCTATATGAAATATACAAAAATTTTCCCTGAAATCGGTTCATGTATTTACAGAATTTATTTAATAAAATTCTGAACGAAGAGGAGGTGCCAAAATCATGGCCTGAAATTTTTAGTGTATTTAAGAAAGGAGACCGTGGAAATCCACTAAATTACAGTAATATATCTATCAGAAACTATGCTTTGAAAATTTTTACGAAAATCTTGCTGGAAAGAATCACTTAAAAAGCTGTCGTTAATACAGCTTTGGTAATATTGTGCTCAGGTATGGAGTCTCTGATACATAGACCTCTTAGAAAAGGTCAACATAAATTTTTATAAAACGACATTTTCTCTTTGTAAATCCAGACTTTTTAATTCGTTTAGAAAGAGGTTCTATTCATATTGGTTTCGATGTTATGAAGTATTCCTTGAGTTGGTTGGTTAGGCTTGTAGAAATGGAGGAATGTAGATATCCTAAAATATGTTTTGAAAATCTAAGAATCAAATGTTACCAATCTAATTCTGTACTTTTGAAATATAATTGGTGTGCTTAGCTGAAAGTACTGTTAGATACTATAGAGGAAGGCAATTTAGTTAATGAAACTGACCCAGTCATAATTATAGATAATATAAAGAGGATATCAAACAATATAAACGACATGTGGAGGAGGTTGACAAGAAAGCATTGCATAGTTCAGCTTACAGTGAACATTCGAACCTTTTTTTTAACAATGGTAGGATCTCCCAGTACCGGCTAATTTCAAATATACCAGGGTATTAATGCAGATCCGCCTCTCGGAAAATGCTTTATTAAAATTTCAGTCAACAATCAAATTTCAAAAATCAATCCACAACTTGAGTGGAAAATGTGCAATACAATGGAAAAAGATACACTTTATCACCTATTATTTAAATGCCCATACAATTTAATATAATATTATATATAATAATATAATATTATTATTATAATATATAATAATTTGAGATTAAGAACTTATATGGAGATTAAGAACTGAGGACATGAGAAATCTTAATGGGATCAAAATATTCAAGCCAACTACTATAGAAGATATGAGAAAATTATATTTTTTCATCTCTAATATATGTAATTATAGAGATTTTGTGGGATAATCTAAAATATTGTCCTCTGAGTATTGTAATAAAAATGAAGATTGGATGGATTTGTTTGGGTCTTCTTCTCTTGATTGTTTATTTGTTTATATGAATGATCAGGTAATTTAATTTTAGTATATGATTTGATATTAATATTTAAAGCATAAAATTTATTATTGTTGTTTTGTGTTCTATTGATAATTTTAGATTTTATACTGATGTTGATATTTGCCATTGTTTTAACTATCTGACTTTTTAATAAATGTGATTTTTAAGAATATTGTTTAGGTTATTGTTTTAGTTATAATGTAGCATAACAAGGAAAAAAAATATTTGTATTACAATTATGTTAATATATAATGTAGAGATGTATACTATTTGTAAGGGGTTTATCCTTGAAAACAAATAAAGATTAAATAAAGTATCATATTTTGACATTTCAAACGTTTGTTGTCAATCACATGTGTTAAAATTAAAACATATAAGCAATCAATGTATAGTAAGGTTTAAACCTTAATATACACTGACTACTTCTTATACTAGGTATTTGGTCATATTCTCCTAAGCACGAATAATGAGATAACTCAAAAAGAGTAGTTTAGTGAACACCTCGATTGAAATAAATTTGAACTCCTGTTAAATTTTTTACTCAATGCAGTTGTACATAAAAAACAAAAACAAAAAATTAAGTGATAAATTGACCATCAAATCAAATTTAAAACAATTTCAATTGAAGTGTTCACAAGACTACAACTTTTTAGTAATCCCATTCTAATACTGGAGGGTGGTATGTCCTCATGGTTTCTGTCTTGAATAGTAATCGAAGTGGGATTCTTTACCAGTTATCATTCGATATATAGAATGCCATTATTAGATCCTGATCATATAAATTCTAAAATGCATCCTATTGTAACATTGGATGTCCAAGTTGTTATTTTATGTTATTTTTGTTATTAATACATTTTGGCATCATTTAAATATTGTATAATGCTAAGCAATTATCTGCTTATTCATATATCATTAGTTATCTTAAATAGATTAAGTTTAGTTTTGTAAAGGCACAAACTTAGGAAATGCGACAAAATATTTGACAGTTATAGTAAAATTAAGTAGTAAATAAATGACTAAAGGCTATCACAACTGATAATAATAAACAGATAAGCAGGTAAAGGAATTAAAGAAAACAAACTTTTAAAAATCAATAGTGGGCTTACACATTATTCTCTTGAATACATATAAATCCATATCTATTGATCAATGATAATGAAGTAAGAGGAATACACATATTGACATTAAAAATATTAATTTTTCAAATTTATCAACAATTTCCTAGCAAAATCAATTGCTGTAAATAAGAACAGCATTGTGTTTTATAAAGTAAAATCATTGACTCATTCAACAAGTATATAGCTCTAGTACTTGACAGAAATTAAAACATTAAATGAATGATACACATATAAAGATTGAAGTAGTTAACAAGTTTGATTATATTGTTTAAAAAGATGATATATTCCATGAATATGTTATCAAGCAAAAAATGCATACATATAAATCTATAAAAAAAATCAAAATCTGATTAGTTATAAGGAACAGGTACATTCTCTTATTATTTTTCAAGTTTAAAAAAGTAAAATATATATAGTAATCAACAAGGTTTTTTGAAAGCCATAAAAATGTATCTAGTGCATTTGTCTTACTCCGACACCGTTAAGCACTCACGTGCTATTTCTATTTTTTTCAGGTTCCTTTTCTGTATGCCAATGATCAATTTTTTTCATAGTTATAATATTTTTCATTATATCATTATTTTCTTATAAGAAGCATTCATAGTTAGTCAAATGAGAAAAAATAAATTTTGCCATAAACATCTCTACAAGATTTTCTTTTCCATTGATTTTTAAAGAATGGATAGTAGACATATTAAAGAGGGCTAACAAGATATTAATTAACTTAAAAAATGAATAGTGATAAAAAAAACAACATACAAATATATGCTTGAATTTTATAATTAAATATCCATACAGAAAATATCCATACAGCCATTCTTAACACTCTTATTAACTTATTATAAACACCTACTTATAAATAAGCTTTTTAAAAAAGTAAACTAATATTGAAGCAAATGGTAATCAGTAACTATTATAAAATTTAGTAGCTCCTGAAATTAATTATTCTTATTTCTGATCTTGTCGATAGCTTGCTACAAGTTAGACCTAAATGAGCATAAATGTCTTCTTGGTATTGGATAGATGGTTGACTGTAGTAAATAATTAAAGAGAAGTTGGTTGGGGTGTTCGGTTAAAATATATAGTAAAAATAAATAAATTTATTTATTTTTACTGTGTTTCTACAACACCCCAACCCACTTTTCTTCGATAACTGAAGAAATTATAAATGTTCTTAATACACTATACATATAAACAACTTCCAATAAAAAATTAAATAGGTGAATAAAAAAAAATTCCCTGATATTACTGACATGGAAAGGGTGGCGTGTAGAATAAGACTTTCTGATGTAAAGGGGCTCAAGTTTTAGATGAGATAAAATGTTAAAGGACCAAAAAAGGAGTGTTGTGTGGCATAAGAAAGCTAATAAAATGAAATCATAATTACTTTTCTTATTTAGATATTCTGTCTATGGAGATAGCAAGATTTTTAACCCTCTTGAAGCTACCTCACTGAAGTTTTGAGGTCTTGCGATTCAAAAGAAAGATGATGTAATTTCCAATTTGAGCCTTTATAATATTTATTGATTGATTTGTTATTATATTGATTTGACAAATATTTGTTACAGTAATATAAAATTGATTTGATATAGAATTACCTACTAAAACTGTAAATATTTTAAATTTGTTATTATACTTTAAGTCATACAGAATCTAACTTACCAACATCTAGAATATCAAGAATACAACATGTTCCAAATAACACCAATATGGAAAAGGTGAAAGAACCTCTCTACATCCTATACTCCATTGAGACAAAAAATATAAGTTGTTTTGGACATGTTATGAGAATGAGGAACGGCCGATGGCCTAAAAATGTACTTAAGCATGTATCATTTGAAACGAGGAAGACAAGTCCACCAGAAAAGCGATGGATCAAAGGTATCCATGAAGCAATACCAGCAGGGTACTCTGGGAGAATGATTGCCATGATATAAAGAAATGGTGGCAGGGACTATTAGGTGACAACGTATGACATTAAAGTTGAAATAAAGTCGTTTATTATATATATATATATATATATATATATATATATATATATATATATATATTATAATGATATATTTTATAAAAAGATTTAGTTATTTAAGTTATAAAATTTTATTTCATTTTAAGTACTACAATGATCATATAATTGTGGTCTCTTTTATTGTTTCATATTAATGTATATCTAAATGTGTGTATATTATATATATATATATATATATATATATATATATATATATAATGATTATTTCTATAAAAAAGATTAAGTTAATAAAATTTTTATTTCTTTTTAAGTACTACATTAATCATATAATTGTGGTATCTTTTATTGTTTCATTTAAATGTTTATTATAATTGTTTATTTATTTAAATTTATATCTTGTTATTCATTTATCTTGTAAGTGTTTGAACATCAGCTGTATACTATAGGGTAGTTAATTATATATTAAAATAAATCTTCAAAGGGGTACTAAATATATGGACAACAGCAGTTATTATAAAATAATTCATCATATGAAATGTTTATGTACTCCAATGATATTGCTTGTTACTCCAAATTATTGTTTATTACCAATAATATTCATTTAAATTAAATCTGCACTACTAAAACAACCATCTATAATATTATTAAAAACAAATTTCATGAGCTATATAGAATTTTAACAACATATTACATTGAAAATTTTTTAAATGATTTATTTAAAATCTATATGAGTATACATTTATAAATTTGCATGTAAATTTTGAACTATAAGTACAAAACAATAAATGTTCTTTACTCAATATTGTAAATTATTAAATCTATATATATCTTTTAATGTACAATATTTATGTTTACAATATTCTTACATAACAAACAATAAACTTTTATAAATTAAGTTCAGTTTGTGATTACCAGTTTGTGATTTATAACTCCTTCATTTCATTATTTTTTTTAAATCTGAAGAAAACTTTATTATGTAAAAATAAGGTTCAAATTTACTTCCTTATGACATAACAAAGTATCAATAAGTTTCTTATTTTCATATAAAAATTATTGCTAATTTCTTTATTAACAACTTAAAGCTCAAAGTAAATGATAAAAATTTCACATAAATGTTGTTACATAGAAATCATAAATTCACAAAATTGCATATATATATATATATATATATATATATATAAGAGCAGTCCATGACCCGTTCAGCAGGGGAGGAATGGGTTGCAACAGGTGCAATCAGCTTGTACAGGATCGAGACTCTACAAGCAGAAACCCTTTACAGTAGAAGAGGGCACATTAAGAAGAATAAGATATATATATATATATATATATATATATATATATATATATATATATATATATATATATATATATATATATATATATATATATATTCATATATATTCATAAGTTATAAATTATTGAACTATAATTATTACAATTATATTTAAATTATTTTTTTAACCAAGGATCTTGAAGGCATTGAGCAGCAGTAGGCCTTCTCTTAGAATCATACTGCAGCATACTTAACAAAAAATCTGCAAACGGATATGCTAGCATAGGAACCCATTTATAAACTTTGACGAGTCTTTGATATAAGTTACATCGCTTTGATGTATCAACATTTATTAAATCCCCTGATTCTAGAAAATATTTAGGTGACAGCAATCCTGCATCTCGAATTCTTTTAGGTATATTTCCAAGTACTTGGACCATGAGACCAATATGATTTTCATCTTTTGAAACACCATCTAAAGAAGCTGGACTAAATAAAACATCTCCAGTTGCTAACTCATATGCTATACAAGCAATGCTCCATATATCAACAGGAGGACCATAGTCTGCACCTATTAAAACTTCTGGTGATCTATAAGGTCTGGTTTGAATCTGTGATGTTTGAATATCCGAAGTTGTACAGCAAGTACCAAAATCAGTTATTTTTATGTTGATTTCACATCTTGAAAATATATTTAGTCTTAAAGTACAATCTAAAGGCAAACCTGATTTGGATTTTGTTGTTGTTTTCATATCCCCAGAAATAGCACTAGGTCCAGATGCATTTTCATTGCCAGCATTTGATTCATTAATTTGATCCTCTCCACTTTCAGGCCTTATTTCTTGCATATTGGCGAAATCCACTATCTTTTTAATATCATCATCACCAAGACAAATTAATATATTTTCTGGTTTGAGATCAGTATGTATAATTCCACATTTTGAGTGCAAATAATCAACCCCTTCCAGAATTTGTCGAATTATGCTCTTGACTTTAAATGTTGGAGCTCCTTTGGAATATCTTTCTTGAATGAATGAGAATAAATCATAACCAATTGTTTGGAAAACCATGCATACATGAATGCCTTCCACTTTGTTTGGCACTAAAAAATGTTCTGAAAGTTTCATTAATCTTTCACATCTTTGATCTGAAGGATCAGTAGAATGAATCTTTTTAAACATATTTATTTCATGATTACCACATTCCCTATAGTATGATTTACTTCTGATAACTTTCATTGCAATGTATTTAGATTTTAAAATATCCCGACACAACCAAACATTCGAAAATTGCCCTTGGCCGAGTTTTTTTATAATGCGAAACTTGGATTTTACCAAATCCCCAATTTCTGCATCAAAAAAACTGTCTATATTATCCAAATCTTCCTCTTCTCCATTCGATTCTTCTTTAGCATTGTCGTTGGAATCTTGCAAACTAGATTTCTCCATTGCAGACCAAGAGGCTTCTTCACTCATTTTTATTTTCAATTATGAGACTTTAATACTATTCAGAAACACTGCTCCTTCAGAAAAAAACAGAAAGTGATGAATCAGCCACAATGAACAATATATAACCGATAACGGGGAAAAATATTTAACAGAAAACTGAGTAAGCACAACAACACCTCGGAATGATCTAGGCGTATGACGTAACTTCAAAACCAACGCCCTTCTCTTCTTATTGGTCCATTATTATAAATGCCATATAAATATACTAAAGATACATTAGGCTCTAAAACAAAAACATTTATTTTTTACTTAATTTCTTTCATTTATTCTAAAATTTAAATGAGCTTCGTTCCGACTTGTATTCACAAGTTCATTTAAATAATAACCTATATACTTTTGCATTTAATTCCTCTAATTTTTCATTCTCGCTTAGTTGGGTTTCTCCTATCTAAAAAATTACAGTAATATCTCTACAGTAATAAATTAATAAGTAACTGCAAGACTGTTGAGAGACTCTTGAGCATGTCCAAGACCATGACCAAGACTCATCTCGATCTCGCATTTGGGCACCACTATTATGAACAATTTGGTCGGGATGGACTGCTATATGCCAATGTTTATATCCTGAACACTGATAATTCTGATAATGCACTAATGATCTCTATCTTCGTTTTCATATTTATGGAAATTGAAATATACAAAAACAAATGTCATATTTATGACAATTGAAATATACAAAAACAAATTTAATAATAACAAAACAAATTTATTTTAAAACATATTATTAATACATTCTGATAATGTTGTTGTCTTTCTATCCTTTATTTTTACGATGAAACACTCGTCTGTTTCTCGGCAAACATCCATTGTTAAGGGAGTACTCTCCCTACGTGATTTTTTATTTTAGAAAAAATACTCTTGTCTACTCCAACGACTTTGCCAGGCCCTCCAATCTTTTTAGTTGACCTGTATAGCATGTTATGGGCACAAACCTCTCGTGAAATTTGTTCGACATTATTACACTTCTGTTCGATGGTTACAGTTGCTCTTTGCCCCACTGCATTGTTGTTAAGTTATGAGACGACACCTAAATCAATTTTAAAACCGTTGAAATCAACTTTGACCCGTCTAACCACGTACCTTTTCTTACAGATACGTTATTGTTACAACGGCTACGAAAACATCTCCATTTGGTCTTCCTCTCAAACTCCATTTCATGACTTTCTTTACAGAATTTCACCTTTTGAATTATATCGAAATTTTGAAATAAATTTTATAGCTTCTTCTGCTGAAGACGGAAATTCCCATAGTGTAATAATATCCATTTCAACAGATGACAAAAAATAAACAATGCAATAACTAACATGTAACAGAAAGATAACAACAGCTTACACGAGAAAACAAGGGAGGTTATATGATGTAAGATAAGATAAGAAGAAAGTTTCCGTCTCGACCATGATTGTTCCCAAGTACCGACCTGCGTTCCGACTTTTATTCACAAATTCATTTAAATCATTTTTTATTTTTAATCTACGATGTCAAATTTCTGCTTATTTTAATTAATCTGCAATTTTAAACAAATTCACTATATAGTTAATAATATTTAGACTAAATCGTTTTCCAAAGTAAACGGAGCGCAATTTAAACGTTCGTGTTTATTCTAGAATGTTTTGTCTATTTTGTTTTTATTACTACGATTTGTTTATTGACTTGTCTTTAAGCTTTGGCAATAATTAATGTGATTATATGATTATACACATTTACAGAAAATAATAATCAAAATCATTAACTTGTTTTATTGTAAAACAGATGGCCACAATCGTTACTATCTTATAGGTGAATGATAGGGATGAGTAAAGTTAGATAAGGATTAATTGAGGATTAAAACTTCGGCTTGAAGCCCCTCCTCTAAAATAGTAAAATACAACCATGTTTTAGGAAAAAATATATTATCTATAAAAGTATTTTTGTTCGTGTAATAACATTCAATAGGACTTCAAGAATCACATAAAGGTAGTTAGTTTCTTTGTTCCTCTTCCAAAGTAATAATTGTTATATATACATATATACTATATATATATATATATATATATATATATATATATATATATATATATATATATATTAAAAAAAAAAAAAACTTTCGGGCTGAAGCCCCCAAAATTAAATCGTGGATCCGTTAGTGAGGGTAGATGTTTTAGGGGTATAACCAAACCTATGCTAAACGAAGCGGAAGTTCAAGATTATTCCCTGGATCCACCACGAAAAGAATTGCATCTCGCGCAGGCCAGATTCGATCCGTCGAATAGACTCAAGAAGTCTAGAGAGAGTTTTATTAGATCCATTTAATACTAATTCCAAGATTTTTTTGTTTGTTTATTTAATGAAAGTTACAACTGTATACAAATACAACTAGTAAATATGTGCAAATATAAATAATGGCATGTACAGGCTTGAAGAGATACTACCCAGTGGTAGCACTCTCTAAATAATTTTAAGTAAGAAGATCACGAGGCCATTTCCTTTTCAGACGCCTAGAAGGATTATCAGGAATCGAGGAAGAAGCAAGAGTGGAAACTAGCGGATTTGGATGGGACTGAAGTTTATCATGAAAGGATAGATATCTGGCTTGAGCTAAATCAGCGACATATGGTACATTAAGGTCTTTATGAATGGTTTTATTTGTGACAAAGTATGGAGCATTAAGGATTTTACGGAGGATTTTGGATTGTAAGGATTGGATACAATAGGAATTCGATGGTTTGGTGGAGCCCAAAGCTCAACTCCGTATGTCCATATAGGTCTTATTATAGTTATGTAGATAAGTCTTTTGTAATTAATTGAAAGTTTGGAGCGTTTGTCTAGTAAGAGTAGGAGCAGTCGGTAATTCCAAGATTAAACTGAAAAGGTTTAAATTGAAACCCTAAGATTTTCAGAAGATCGAAGTCAAAATTTTCAAATCCTGGATGACTACCCTGTGATAAAAATTGTTTTTTTATAAAATATAACACTCCGCTGCCCATATCGTGGCCAGTTGAACGACTATTTTCTTTCTCTAATTTATCAGATGCACCCAGAATGAAATTGTTGAATGATCTATGGCTTCAGGAATAATATTATTAAAAGCTAATTGCCAATAAGTTTAATTTGGAATTAATATCTACTTAGTATATTTATTTGTTAGTTAAATATCATATATTTAATAAATTATTTTTAAAAAAAATATTGATTGAATAAAGCATATTTTCTATTTAATTGTTTTTAAACTACACCCACGATGATCACTTTTCATTATTGCTTTTCTCAGAAAAATAAAACGAAAAAATTTAATTTTTAAAAGATATCAAGAAAATTTTATATAAAGTAGTTTTAAATTTTGGGCACAAAAATCCCTTAAACTACTGTGGCCACAAATGATACTCTCTCTTTTTTTTATTTTAACTATACAGGGTGTTTAAGTATTAAGTAGCCAAACTGCAAAAATGAACTAAGGACATCAAAACAAGAAAAAAATTCTCTGAAGGTATGTCCGCCAACGCTTTCTTTAGGAGATATTCACACCTAAAGATTTTCGTTGCTATAAATTATTTTCGTTATATGAAATAAATAAAACCTATTTATTTGTTCGAACTACTTTATTAATTAAATGTAAACATTACCATTCATATTAAATGGAGTCTGGCCAGAGACGGCGTACAGTTCACATCACTCCCGTGAAACTCATTTTTTACACAAACCAATATATTTCATAAAATTATCTACAGTGATTTCTCATAATAGTATGTTTGTTTCTAATTAACCATAGTTGCGTATTATATTTATTAACGAATCATTAATACATAGAATAATATTAATACATAAAAGAAAGTTCATGAAACATCTGCCGTAGAGAGAAGAGAAGTAGCTAATTCCCTTAAGCCGGAGAGGATTAAAGGCCATCAACACGCCTTAGTGATAAACAACACTTTCCTTGCGTAAGTAAATATTTTTTTCACTTTCAACAAAATGGTGCAATGCTCAACTTGTGACGGCCCTATTGTGAGAGACGATAAATATAATATAACCTGTAATAAATGCCCAGTAATATTTCACGGCAAATGTTGCAATTACAGTGAAAAGGAGATTGAAGTTATAAAATTGCAAAAAAAAACCGTGGCTATGTAAAAAGTGTGAGCAGGGTAAAAAGGCTGCTCCACCTAGTGATAAGTTAGCCAGTCCATACAAGAGCGACACCAGAGAACCCTCCTCGTCGGATATTCTCCTAGCCGTCAACAAGCTCGGTGAACAGGTCAATGAGGATATTAAAAATTTAAGAACGTCGCTTGAGAAGTATGGTGAGCTCAGTTTCGAGTTGAAGGAGAGGTTCACAAAAATAGAAGGCCACCTTGAAACCCAAGCGAAACACCTAGAAGAACTCACCTCAGAAAATAAGATGCTGAAAACCAGAGTAGGCGAACTTGAGGTGCGTGTTAACAAAGCCGAGCAAGGTCTTCTTCGTAGATCAATAGAAATTCGCAGCATCCCGTTACGCCAGGGATAGACTCCATCGGCCTTGGTAGCCAGCGTGGGAGCCGGCCTAATATCTCCTATGAATAGATGTCTGTACTGGCTTGCCCGTCAGAAAAGAGCACAGCAGGCAAACTAAAATGTTTATGTTGAATATTTAATGGTTGACCGTTGCATTATAAAGGAAGGAGATGGTCCGGGGTTGCGGTCATAAAAAGGCTAAATAGTGGTAAAACTATTTTATTGAAAGCCAACGTTTCGACCCGACTTTGCAGGTCTTCATCAGGGAGGTGTGTTCCTCTAGGAGTTTCACTTCGAACTGAAGTGAACGTTGGCTCGAAACGTTGGCTTTCAATAAAATAGTTTTACCACTATTTAGCCTTTTTATGACCGCAACCCCGGACCATCTCCTTCCTTTAAAATATTTATGGTTTGCGGGGGGCAGAGTTCGTTGTAGAAAAGAAGATGGACACCCAGTGATTTACATCGATCAGCCACAAGATCTTGACATTTTCTGCTGACGGTTTAACATTCGTCAACTTGATGGTCATAACTCGGAAATGTTAAGCGTTGCCTACTATAAATCACTATGCCGTATTATGTTTCTGTTTTGTCATTATTTTTTCTCTAGCACAACCGACGTAATCTTTTATTTACTCATGTTTAGTTTTTTTTTTTTTATCATTGCTGCTTATTATTATTATTTGTACTTAACCATTATTTGCTTCTCTTTAAATGTTATTCATTATATTGCAGCTGCCTTTCATCATATTTCTCTATTTCCTATCCAACATGTCTAGTATCCTGACCTCTTGTCATGTTAATTCCCAATCCTTACCAGCCTATTTCGACGAATTTCAGCAATATTTTATCTGTAATTTTTACCATACTATTGCAGTTTCCGAAACATTTCTAAAACCCCACATCCTTTCCTCTTCGGTTTCCTTACCCGATCACACCTTTATCCGCCACGACCGGGTTACAAGAACGGGTGGTGGTGTGGGTCTTTACGTCCATAATAGCCTAAAATCCCGAATCCTAGATATCTCACTCCCTTCCAATTGTCCCCACATGGAATATCTTTTTGTTGAAATTTCCTTCAAAGCCCATCTTCTCCTATACGTTGTAGTTTATCGCCCTCCTCTGGTACCTTTCGACCCATCCTTTGAATCTACCCTATACAAATTTATCCCTTTTTACAGTAACATAATAGTTTCCGGTGACTTTAACGCCAACTTCCTTTCCGATTCCCACGACAAACACTACCTGGAAAACCTTTTCTACTCCCTTAACCTCTTCGTAGTACCATTTGCTCCTACTCATCACACTTGCTGGTCTGATACATGGCTGGACCTGTTTATCATCGATTCTGCGCAGAATCTTTTGTTCTCGTCCCAGCTACCTGTTCCCTTCCTCTCTTCACATGAGCTCATCCAACTATCATACAATATCCAGACCCCTGCGATCCTTCCTAAAACAATAACCTTCCGCAATATAAATTCCCTAACCCGTGAAAGCATCTTACCCGATATCGAAACCCTGAATTGGAATGATGTTTACACCAGCTCCTCAATTGATACCATGGTAGATATCCTGACTTCTAATCTCCTCCATATCCTCAATACCCATGCCCCACTTAAAACCTCTACATTCCGCCGCCAGCCTGCTCCTTGGATGTGTCAAGAAATTCGAAATATGCAAAAGAGACGTGAGGCAGCCCGTAGACGCTTTAGAAGAACCAGGCTTGCAGATGACTACGAAGCGTTCAGGGTACTCCGTAACTTGACGCAGACAACGATCAGGCTGGCGAAAAACAATTACTATCGTGAAGCCTTCTCCTCGGCTCCCGATTCCAAATCCAAATGGAATTTACTCCGAAAGCTGTATCTTTGCAAATCATCTTCTTCCACAGCTGTCCCAGTCTCTCCTGATGCTTTAAATTCCTACTTTTTATCCTCCTCCTCTAGTAATATTTCTCCCGCCTCTTCCCATATATCTGTATCATCTGCATTTAATAGTGACAATTTTTATTTTTCCTACATCACTCCTACGAATCTTATTTCCTTCATAATGAAATCCCAATCCGACTCTATAGGAATTGACGGAATACCCGTCAAACTGTTAAAATTATGCCTCCCTGAAATCCTTCCAGTTCTTCTATTCATTTATAACTTTTCCCTTCAAAATTCTGTTTTCCCTACATCTTGGAAAAAAGCCTTAGTCCGTCCTATTAACAAAATCCCTAACCCCACATCTCCTAAAGACTATCGTCCAATTTCCATCCTCTCAAATCTGTCAAAACCCCTCGTAAGAATTGTCCAATCCCAAATTTCCAATTTTCTCGAAGAGTTCAAACTTTTAGATCCTCTCCAATCTGGCTTTCGCCCGGGCTTCTTCACTCAATCCGCTTTAGCCAAAATCACAAACGACATACATACTGCAATTGACGAAAAAAAACTGACTGTATTGGTACTCCTGGACTTCTCCAAAGCATTCGATTCCTTAGGCCATTCTATCCTCTACACTAAATTAAAATCACTATCCTTCTCCAATAGTTCTATCCTATGGTTCCAATCCTTCCTTTCTGACAGGACTCAAGCTGTTAGTATTCCGAATCAACCCTTATCTTCTTTCCTCACTTTGTCTCATGGAGTAGCCCAGGGTTCAAGCATTTCTCCTATCCTTTTTAATTCTTACATCAATGACCTTCCTAGTTCAATCCACCATTGTTCATACCATCTATTTGCTGATGACTCTCAAATTTATCTTTCCTTTCCGCCCACTGAGTTATTAGAAGCGTTTATGAATATTCAGAAAGACCTAGATAGGATCAGTGCCTGGGCCAGCTTGAATAATTTAAACTTAAACGCATCAAAAACTCAGGCAATTCTTATAGGTTCCAACTCCCTCCTTAGCTCCATCTCCACCCTTCCTTCCTTGATTATTAATGACCAACCAATCTCCTTCTCCCCCTCTGTAAAAAACTTAGGAATTACCATTGATCAAAACCTATCATGGAAACCCCATATTGCTCTTATCTCCAGAAGGTCAATTGGTACACTTAAACTATTTCATCGTTCTCGTCAGCATCTCCCACAACCTATCCGCAAGCTCCTCGTTTCCTCATTGATTTTCCCCTACTTTGACTATGGCTGTGTGGTATACGGTGGCCTCTCGTTAGAGCTTGAGGACAGACTGAAGAGAATCATGAACTGTTTTTTAAGATTTGTCTTCGGCACTTCGAGATGGTCTCATGTGTCCCACCTATATCCCGAGTCAAAGTGGCTCTTCCCCTCTTCCCGCCGCCTATACTTCCTTGGAAATTTCTTATATCAAACAATCAACTCTCAGCACCCTTCCTATATCTACTGTCTCCTCAAGCCGAAACCTTTAGTCCACTCAATAAAAACGAGATCCCGTGATTCTGACCTCTATATTCCATCACACAAGACAAAAACCTATGAACGTTCCTTCTTAGCCCGCTCCGTCACCTATTGGAATTCTTTGCCACATAACATCCGTCATGCCTCTTCACTGTCTCAACCTTCAAATACCTCCTTTTCCAATATCTCCTCACATCCCAAACAGACGCTTCGCAACCATAAATTTCTTTTTATGAACTGAATTTGTGAAAAGTAAATGGTGGTGCCTACAGTTTAAGTTTTAACATAAAACAGCAATGATTTTTTACTATTATTTTTACTATTTATTAGTATTTCTCTTTACCTCAGGTTGTGCATTTTCTTTCATGTATATGAGTTTATATTTTATACTTTTTGTCTCACTGTGTAGCAATATGAGTAAGTATGTATATATAGTTCCTTTTTTACCTTTATACCACAATTATTCCTGAGATTTTATTTTATCTTAGTGTTTGCTTATTATTTTATGAATCACTGTAAATATTATTACATTTTGTATTAAATTATCTTTCTATTAGATAGCCTATTATTTATAAATTGTGCTGTTATGTATATATAGATATGTAATTTCTTTTCTGTCTTTTTTTTTTATCGTAATAATAAGTAACTTTGGAGAAGATAGTATGTTCATTTATATATGTATGTATGTGTATGTATGTATATATATGTGTATGTGTGTGTATGTATATATATGTGCGTGTGTTTATATATATGTGTATAATTTTTTTGTTTATTTCATAGTGGTTACATACTACTTTTTAAATAATGTATATTATGTTAGAATATTTTTAGCTATAATTATGACTCATTGTATACATTATATTATTTCGTTGTAATACTTTTTTACTTTCACTTACCTATATATTTAATAAATAGTAAGGGTAAGTACTGCGATTTTTGAATCTGAGTTTTCAACGGAAATACACGTTTTGAGGTCCCCTGAGTCCGAATAACCAAGTTCCGCAAAATGGTCTGTGTGTGTGTTAACAGTCCAGCTCAAAAACGAAAAGTCGTATAAAAGTGAAATTGCATATTTAAGGTTTTTATATGCTAGGGATGTTACAGCAACTTTTTCGTCAAAATCGACTAACCGGAAGTGGCACTTTTACAATGATCTCGAAAACCACTCTAACGATTTTGATTAAATTCATCACATCAGAGTAAAATTAAGCAGTTCTAAATAAAATTTGGTTATTATGCTGATTGATGTTCTCTAACAGGGCTTAAATGGCTAATTTTCAATATTAGCTTCATCTAAAGTACCTTTAATATCTTTATTTGAAACAATTGACTATTTCTCATTAATCTATACGTAAGATGAGCTTAATATAATACGGACTCCGACAATATTATATAAATATACATTTGCGGTTTTCATAAATGCTGATTTTTGGAATCGCTTTTCATCTGCTAGATAGCAGACTTCTATTTAAATTATCACATGTCATATTTTGAGAGTCTAACAATAGCTACGGTAGAATGCAGAACGTCTCTGTATTTTTATATAATTTGAGTGGTTCAAATTGATTATCGGATCAATATATTTGTTGTAGTGGTGTATCTTAGTGTGCTAAATCTTTCTTTCATTAGAAACAAAGACAAGTGTGCATAATAACTGATCATGTCTCAAATTATCAGAACAGTTGTGTGCTACTGACGAACAGGAAAATAGACAGTTTTGAAGCGTGGAGGCTATGTCTAGGGGAAGTTATCTATAGCTAACTCATTATTGTCTTTATATTTCCCTGATTATAATTCACCAATACTGAATAAAAAATGAATCGTAACATTAATAATATCATTATTAATCCAATAAATGATAAAACTGTGACACTACAGACAATAATAATGTAAATTCGCAGCAATAAACGTTGAAACTACAAGTACTAAGGAAACAGTAGAAAAAATGAACAACATTCTGGATAATATTACATCGGAGCTTAAGTATGTCAAAAACAAAATCGATGAACTCGAAAAGATTAATTCTCAATCGGAAGGAAGGATAAAGAATATAGAGAAAAGAGGCAGAAAAAATAATTTAGTATTATTCAATGTACCACCGTACTATTTAAAATTTAGTATTATTTAAAAATCCCGGAACTACTTCCCGATACGGCTGCTCCCCGCGGGAAGTTAGACCATTACCCTCTTACTTGGGGGAGGCATACAGGTATAATACTTGATTTGATTTGGTTGGTTTGATAAACAACTGATAGAGATTGGTAAACAATAGATAGAACAAACCCAGGCCTATTCTAATTTCACTTAACAATTATTTAATGAAGTAGAAATTAATGAAAAAGAGAGACTTATATAGAGAAAAAGAGATTCCTGAAATCACCTGATAAATCACCTGAGGAAAGCGAGGAGGGAAAAAAAAAATATTTATATCTTAACAGATTGCGAAGCTTCGATAGTACGGTGACTTATGAAAACCAGTTATTCACTCTGAAAGGAAACTCTTTTCACATATCTGAGATCGGAGGTCTACTGGATACTTTTGAAGGCAGCTAATTATCGCCAGCGTCATCATCACCAGTACAGGTAACTAAAAGAGAGAAAAAAAATGGTGAAAAACTCGAACAGTATCGATTTCGAGAAAGAAAATACACAAATCAAAACTAGAGAGTTGAGAAATAAATTATCAGGACTGACTGAATAGATATCATGTTTTAATATTTTATTTTGGAATATCAATGATATCAAAATTTTATACAACTCGATGAATATATGGGCGAGTAAGATATGATATACCTCCCTGAAACTCAGATAACGAATGAAATGAGAGTTAATCCAAGCTGAATGTCAAAGATAAAATTGTTTACAGTCCAGCTGCTAAGAGGTATAAACACGGCAGAGCCTCTGGTGACTTGCTTTGTTTTTATGTTCCAGGATAAATGCTCTGTAAGAAGTTTACGAAAAATAGAAACAATATTTTTTTGTTAGATTGTAAAAATAGTTTAAAATTAATTGTAGGCTTTGTTTATGTTAATCCTGGTATAGATATTAAATTATTTTTGGAAAAAAAATATAAATTACTATAAATGAGATCAGGGATGAACATAAAACATTGCGATTTATTTAGGAGGGGTCTTTAATTCTAGAATAAGTAATTTAAATACGGTATATAAATAATTTGGTGGAAAACGGCCAAATTTATAAAAATAAAATAAATATATTCTCCAGAAATTGTTCGTGACATTTGCCTCTTGATAAATCGAAAAAAATCAGACAGCTTTATATATTTAAGAGAAAAATATTAACTGAATTTATGGAACTTAATTCCTGTATAGTGTTAAATGGCCGAACTCCCAGTGATCTAACTGGTATATCTTTCGTTTCTTCTTTTCCACACCATTTCACGCCCGTCTGGAGATCGAAGAGCGAATCTTGACTCATCTGTAAAAAGTACAGCACTCCATTCGTCCATAGTCCAATGGCCGTGTTCTCAAGCAAAAGCCAGCCGTGTTACTCTGTGAGTTCTGGTCAACTCTGGTCCTCTCACTGGACGAAAAGCCATTAATCCATACTCATTTAATCTTCTCCGAGCGGTACGTTCAGAAATTTGCTCACCTCGAACTTCTTCGAGCTGATGAATCGCTTGAAAAACGGTAAGGTGCCGGTTTCGTAAAATTCTCAAAGTCAAAAACCGGTCATCCCTGGTTCTGTTACCCTAGGCCGTCCAGAACCGGGCCTTCTACTGTAAGAACCAGTTTCCCGAAAACGCCTGGCGGCGTCTCGTAAAGTTTCATATGGAACTCTGATGGCATTAGCTGCATATCTAATGGAACGTCCATCATCAATAAGTGCCACACCACGCGCAACATCCCCAGCACTAAGAGGCATTTTAAAACTTAATATTGAAAAAATTGAAAGCCGGAGACTAAGAAATGCGCTGCAAGAAACGGCACTGAGCTAATGATACTGAATAAACATTTTGGTTCCATAGAAAGTAAACATTGGAATCAAGAATCATTTCATTGAATTAAGGATTAAGGGTTATTGTCCTCTATATTAACATTCCTAATTGAAAACAAACAAAAAGATTACCTATTTATTCATTAAAAACAATAGACTAATCCAAAGCAGAAATATTTTTAGATGAAAACATGAAAAAATCAAGTGGGTGGAATTTTTTACATGTCAGTGTATAATAATTTGAGATTAAGATCTTACCAGCGTATGGTAAATCTTAATGGGATCAAAATATTCAAGCCAACTACAATAGGAGACATGAGAAAATTATATTTTTCCATCTCTAATATATGTAATTATAGAGATTTGGTAGGGTAATCTAAAATATTGCCCCATGACTATTGTAATAAAAATGTAGGTTGTTTGTTGGAATGGATTATGATAAATTTTGAACGGATTTGTTTGGGTTTCTTTGTTTGTATTAATGATCTGGTAATTTAATTTTAGTATATGAAATATTAAAACCATAAAATTTATTTATTTTTGTTATGTGTTCTATTGATAATTTTAGATTTTATACTGATGTTGATATTGGACATTGTTTTAACTATCTAACTTTTTAATAAATGTGATTTTTAAGTTATCCTTTAGATTATTGTAATGTAGATTATTTATAATGTAGCATGAAAAGAAAAAAAAAATATGATGTAATAATAAATAAAATGTCATATTATGACATTTCAAACATTTGTTGTCAATCACTTGTGTTGAAATTAAAAAATATAAGCCAACTGTGTATAGTTAGGTTTAAACCTTAATATACAGTGACTACTTCTTATACTAGGTAATAGGTCATATCCTCCTCGGCACAAATAATGAGGTAGCTCAAAAAGATTGGTTTAGTGAATACTTCAATTGATAAATTTGAACTACGGTTAACTTTTTCACTCAATACACTTGTACAAAAAAAAAAAAAAAAAAAAAAAAAAAAATTAAGTGATAAATCGACCATCAAATTGAATTCAAAATTATTTCAATCGAAGTGTTCACAAGACTATTTCTTTTTAGCAATCCCATTCTAATACTGGAGGGTGGTATGTCCTCATGGTTTCTGTCTTGTATAGTAATCTAAGGGGAATTGTTTACCAGTTATCATTCAATATATAGAATGCCATTATTAGATCTAGATCATGTAAATTCCAAGATGTATATTATTGTGGTGACATTGGATTTCCAAGTTGTTATCTTATAATACATTTTGGCACCATTTAAATTTTTTATAAAGCTAAGCAATTATCTGCTTATTCATACAGCATTAGTTACCTTAAATAGATTATGTTTAGTTTAAAGGCTCAAACTTAGGAAATGCAACAAAATATTTGACAGTTATAGTAAAATTAATTAGTAAATAAATGACTAAAGGCTATCACATCTGATAATAATAAAAACAGAAGCAGGTAAAGGAATTAAATAAAACAAACTTTCAAGAGTGGCCTTACACATTATTTTCTTGAAATCATATAAATCCAGAACTATTGATCAATGATAATAAAGTAAGAGGAATACATATATTGACATTCGAAATCCTAATTTTTCAAATTTATCAACAATTTACCAGTAAAATCAATTGCTGTAATTTTGAACAGCATTTTGTTTTATGAAGGACAATCATTGACCTATTCAACAATCATATAGCTCTAGTACTTGACAGAAAATAAAACATTGAATGAATGATACACCTACAAAGTAGTAATCAACATTGTTTTTTGGAATCCATAAAAAATGTATCTAGTGCATTTGTCTTACTCCCACATCGTTAAGCACTCAAGTGCTATTTCTATTTTTCTCAGGTTCATTTATACTACTGATTATTTATTTTCATAGTCTTAATATTTTTCAATATAGTATTATTTTCTTATAAGAAGCACTCATAGTTAATCAAATGAGAAAAAATATTTTACTAAACACCCCAAACAACTTATCTTCAATAAAAGTTTTGTAAATGATAAACTTATAACTTGTAGGTGTTTGAACATCAACTGTATACTATAAGGTAGTTAATTATATATTAAAATAAATCTTCAAAGAGGTACTAAATATATGGACAAAGCAGTTATTATAGAATAATTCATCATATGAAATTGAAACGTTTATTTACTTCAGTGGTATTGCTTGTTACTCCAAATTATTGTTTATTACAAACAATCATTTAAATTAAATTTGCACTATTAAAACAATTATCTGTAATATTATTAGAAACACATGAGCTAAATACAATTTTAACTACATATTACACTGAAAAGCTTGTAAATGATTTATTTAAAATCTATATGAGTATATATTTATAAATTTTGAACTATAAGTACAAAACAATAAATGTTTTCATCTTTATGACATAACTAAGTATCAATAAGTTTTGTATTTTCATATGAAAATTATTGCTAAAGTGAAAATTTGAGCTAATTTCTTTACTGAAAACTTAAAGTTCAAAGTAAATGATAAAAATTTCACAGAAATGTTGTTACAAAAAAATCATAAATCCATCAAATTATATTATATATATATGTACCAGGCGCAATAAACTTGTACAGGATCGAGACTCTATGATCAGGCTCTACAAGCAGGAATCCTTCACAGTAGAAGAGGCCAAATTAATAATAATAATTATATATTGCAATTCATAAGTTGCAAATTATAGAACCATTGTTATAACAATTATAATTTTAACCAAGGATCTTGAAGGCATTCAGAAGCAGTAGGCCTTCTCCTAGGATCATACTTCAGCATACTTAACAAAAAATCTGCAAACGGAAATGCTAGCATAATATTCCATTTTTTTAGTAGGGCGAGTCTTTGATCTAAGGAGCGTCGCTCTGATGTATCAACATTTATTAAGTCTCCTGATTCTGATAAATATTTAGGTGACAGCAATCCTGCATCTTGAATTGTTCTGGGTATATTTCCAAGTAGTTGTATCATGAGACCAATATGAATTTCATCTTTTGAAACACCGTCTAAAGAAGGTGGATAAAATAAAACATCTCCAGTAGCTAGCTCATATGCTATACAAGCTATGCTCCATATATCAACAGGAGGCCCATAGTCTGCACCTATTAAAATTTCTAGTGATGTATAAGGGCTAGCTTGAATTGGAGATGAAAGTATATCTGACCTTGTACAACTAGTACCAAAATCAGTAATTTTGATCTTTATGTCTCCACTTGAAAATATATTTAGTCTAGGAGTACAATCTACAGATGAACGTGATTTGAATTTTGTTGTTTGGATATCCCCAGAAACAGCACCAGACCCAGATGCATTTTCATTGCCAGTTTCTTGAATTTTACCAAAAGAACTCTCAGCATTTTTATTAATTTGATCCTCTCCACTTTCAGGCCTAATTTCTTGCATATTGGCGAAATCCACTATCTTTCTAATATCATCATCACCAAGACAAATTAATATATTTTCTGGTTTGAGATCAGTATATATAATTCCACATTTTGAGTGCAAATAATCAACCCCTTCCAGAATTTGTCGAATTATGCTCTTGACTTTAAATAGTGGAGCTCCTTCGGAATATCTTTCTTGGATGAATGAGCGTAAATCATAACCAATTGTTTGGAAAACCATGCATACGTGAACGCCTTCAACTTTGCTTGGTACTATAAAGTTTTCTGAAAGTTTCATTAATCTTTCACATCTTTGATCTGAAGGATCAGTAGAATGAATCTTTTTAAACATATTTATTTCATGATGCCCACTATAGTATGATTTACTTCTGATAACTTTCATTGCAATGTATTTAGATTTTAAAATATCCCGACACAACCAAACATTCGAAAATTGGCCCTGGCCGAGTTTTTTTAGAATGCAAAACTGGGATTTTACCAAATCCCCAATTTCTGCATCAAAATAACTGTCCATATTATTCAAGTCCAGTTCCTCTTTTTCAGTCAATTCTTCGTCACAACTTTCGTTGGTATTTTGCAAACTAGATTTCTCCATTCCAGACGAAGAGGCTTCTTCACTCATTTTTACGTTCACTTATGAGATTTTAATACTATTCAGAAACACAGAAAAGAACAGAAAGTGGTGAATCAGCAGAAAGAAAAATATTTAATCAACAATATAGAAAAGAACTAACCGAAAACTAAGTAAAAACTGTTGTGTTTATACCTTCCAATGATCTAGCAGTATGACGTAACATCAGAAGCAACGCCCATCTCTTCTTATTGGTCCATTATTATAAATGCCATATAAATGTACTAAAGAGAAATGAAGCTCTAAAACAAATACATTTATTTTTTATTTAATTTCTTAATTTATTTTGATTTTATTGCATTTATTCTAAACTTTAAATGACCTTCGGCTACTTGTGAAGTAGTGTTGCCCAAAATTGCACTTTGCAAGACCAGGACCAAGGCTGCATAGCTGTTATTTTAAAAATCGATTGTTTAAAATAAAAATTAAGGCAAAATAGTTACTAATACTTGACAATCTTAGTTACTATGTGTTAATAATTGATATAATCTATGTAATTTTGCATTTAATTCCTCTAATTTTTCATTCGGGCTTTGTTAGGTTTCTCCTATCTAAAAAATAGGATATCTCTACAGTGCTAAACTAATAAGTAACTGCAAGACTGTTGCGAGACTCTTGAGCAATACCAAGACCATGACCAAGACTCGTCTCGGTCTCGCATTTGGGCAACATTATTATAAACAATTTGGTCGGGATGGACTGCTATCTGCCAATGTTTATAACCTGAATACTGATAGTTCTGATAAAGCACTAATGAACCCTATCTTCGTTTTCATATTTATGGAAATTGAAATATACAAAAACAAATGTCATATTTATGACAATTGAAATATACAAAAACAAATTTAATAATAACAAAACAAATTTATTTTAAAACATATTATTAATACATTCTGATAATGTTGTTGTCTTTCTATCCTTTATTTTTACGATGAAACACTCGTCTGTTTCTCGGCAAACATCCATTGTTAAGGGAGTACTCTCCCTACGTGATTTTTTATTTTAGAAAAAATACTCTTGTCTACTCCAACGACTTTGCCAGGCCCTCCAATCTTTTTAGTTGACCTGTATAGCATGTTATGGGCACAAACCTCTAGTGAAATTTGTTCGACATTATTACACTTCTGTTCGATGGTTACAGTTGCTCTTTGCCCCACTGCATTGTTGTTAAATTATGAGACGACACCTAAATCAATTTTAAAATCGTTGAAAAGGTAATCTTTGACCCGTTTAACCACGTACCTATTCTTATAGATACGTTTTTGTTACAACTGCTACGAAAACATCTCCATTTGGTCTTCCTCTCAAACTCCATTTCATGACTTTCTTCACAGAATTTCACCTTTGGAATTATACCGAAATTTTGAAAAAAATAAATTGATAGCTTCTTCTTCTGAAGACGGCAATTCCCGTGGTGTAATAATATCCATTTCAACAGATGACAAAAAATAAACAATGCAATAACTAACATGTAACAGAAAGATAACAACAGCTTACACGAGAAAACAAGGGAGGTTATATGATGTAAGGTAAGATAAGAAGAAAGTTTCCGTCTCGACCGGATTGTTCACAAGTACCGACCTGCGTTCCGACTTTTATTTCACAAATTCATTTAAATCATTTTTTATTTTTAATCTACGATGTAAAATTTCCGCTTATTTTAATTAATCTGCAATTTTAAACAAATTCACTATATAGTTAATAATATTTAGACTAAATCGTTTTCCAAAGTAAACGGAGCGCAATTTAAACGTTCGTGTTTATTCTAGAATGTTTTGTCTATTTTGTTTTTATTACTACGATTTGTTTATTGACTTGTCTTTTAAGCTTTGGCAATAATTAATGTGATTATATGATTATACACATTTACAGAAAATAATAATCAAAATCATTAACTTGTTTTATTGTAAAACAGATGGCCACAATCGTTACTATCTTATAGGTGAATGATAGGGATGAGTAAAGTTAGATAAGGATTAATTGAGGATTAAAACTTCGGCTTGAAGCCCCTCCTCTAAAATAGTAAAATACAACCATGTTTTAGGAAAAAATATATTATCTATAAAAGTATTTTTGTTCGTGTAATAACATTCAATAGGACTTCAAGAATCACATAAAGGTAGTTAGTTTCTTTGTTCTTCTTCCAAAGTAATAATTGTTATATATACATATATATATATATATATATATTAAAAAAAAAAAAAACTTTCGGGCTGAATTCCCCAAAATTAAATAGTGGATCCGTTAGTGAGGGTAGATGTTTTAGGGGTGTAACCAAACCTATGCTAAACGAAGCGGAAGTTCAAGATTATTCCCTGGATCCACCACGAAAAGAATTGCATCTCGCTCAGGCCAGATTCGATCCATCGAATAGACTCGAGAAGTCTAGAGAGAGTTTTATTAGATCCATTTAATACTAATTCCAAGATTTTCTTGTTTGTTTATTTAATGAAAGTTACAACTGTATACAAATACAACTAGTAAATATGTGCAAATATAAATAATGGCATGTACAGGCTTGAAGAGATACTACCCAGTGGTAGCACTCTCTAAATAATTTTAAGTAAGAAGATCACGAGGCCATTTCCTTTTCAGACGCCTAGAAGGATTATCAGGAATCGAGGAAGAAGCAAGAGTGGAAACAAGCGAATTTGGATGGGACTGAAGTTTATCATGAAAGGATAGATATCTGGCTTGAGCTAAATCAGCGACATATGGTACATTATAAGGTCTTTATGAATGGTTTTATTTGTGACAAAGTATGGAGCATTAATGATTTTACGGAGGATTTTGGATTGTAAGGATTGGATACAAAAGGAATTCGATGGTTTGGTGGAGCCCAAAGCTCAACTCCGTATGTCCATATAGGTCTTATTATAGTTATGTAGATAAGTCTTTTGTAATTAATTGAAAGTTTGGAGCGTTTGTCTAGTAAGAGTAGGAGCAGTCGGTAATTCCAAGATTAAACTGAAAAGGTTTAAATTGAAACCCTAAGATTTTCAAAAGATCGAAGTCAAAATTTACAAATCCTGGATGACTACCCTGTGATAAAAATTGATTTTTTATAAAATATAACACTCCGCTGCCCATATCGTGGCCAGTTGAACGACTATTTTCTTTCTCTAATTTATCAGATGCACCCAGAATGAAATTGTTGAATGATCTATGGCTTCAGGAATAATATTATTAAAAGCTAATTGCCAATAAGTTTAATTTGGAATTAATATCTACTTAGTATATTTATTTGTTAGTTAAATATCATATATTTAACAAATTATTTTTAAAAAAAATATTGATTGAATAAAGCATATTTTCTATTTAATTGTTTTTAAACTACACCCACTATGCCCACTTTTCATTATTGCTTTTCTCATAAAAATAAAACGAAAAATTTTAATTTTTAAAAGATATCAAAATAATTTTATATAAAGTAGTTTTAAATTTTGGGCACAAAAATCCCTTAGACTACTGTGGCCACAAATGATACTCTCTCTTTTTTTTATTTTTAACTATACAGGGTGTTTAAGTATTAAGTAGCCAAACTGCAAAAATGAACTAAGGACATCAAAACAAGAAAAAAATTCTCTGAAGGTATGTCCGCCAACGCTTTGTTTAGGAGATATTCACACATAAAGATTTTCGTTGCTATAAATTATTTTCGTTATATGAAAATAATTGCATATTTAAGGTTCTTATATGCTAGGGATGTTACAGCAACTTTTTCGTCAAAATCGACTGACCGGAAGTGGCACTTTATATTACGGGCTGAACACACTTTTACAATTATCTCGAAAACCACTCTAACGATTTTGATTAAATTCATCACATCAGAGTAAAATTAAGCAGTTCTAAATAAAATTTGGTTATTATGCTGATTGATGTTCTCTAACAGGGCTTAAATGGCTAATTTTCAATATTAGCTTCTTCTAAAGTACCTTTAATTTCTTTATTTGAAACAATTGACTATTTCTCATTAATCTATACGTAAGATGAGCTTAATATAATACGGACTCCGACAATATTATATAAATATACATTTGCGGTTTTCATAAATGCTATTGTTGGTATTATTTAATATTTAATTGTATAGATTACAACGATATAAATATTAAAATTTGTATATATATATATATACATATATATATATATATATATATATATATATATATATATATATATATATATTATATATAAGGGTACTTATACAAATAAAAATACCCAAAATGAAATATAAATAATTATAGCGTCTATAATCTTTATTTTCACTTCTCCTTTGTCTAAAAGTACTTATTTCTGCTAAGAAGAGGGTAGTAAGTGAAAGTTGTGTGATGAGCGCACTGCACCAGATATTTTTTCTAATTACAACTGTGTCTGATTTTTGGAATCGCTTTTCATCTGCTAGATAGCAGACTTCTATTTAAATTATCACATGTCATATTTTGAGAGTCTAACAATAGCTACGGTAGAATGCAGAACGTCTCTGTATTTTTATATAATTTGAGTGGTTCAAATTTATTATCGAATCAATATATTTGTTGTAGTGGTGTATCTTAGTGTGCTAAATCTTTCTTTCATTAGAAGCAAAGACAAGTGTGCATAATAACTGATCTTGTCTCAAATTATCAGAACAGTTGTGTGCTACTGACGAACAGGAAAATAGACAGTTTTGAAGCGTGGAGGCTATGTCTAGGGGAAGTTATCTATAACTAACTCATTATTGTCTTTATATTTCCCTTATTATAATTCACCAATACTGAATAAAAAATGAATCTTAACATTAATAATATCATTATTAATCCAATAAATGATAAAACTAAATTCGCAGTAATAAACGTTGAAACTAAAAGTACTAAGGAAACAGTAGAAAAAATGAACAACATTCTGGATAATATTACATCGGAGCTTAAGTATGTAAAAAACAAAATCGATGAACTCGAAAAGATTAATTCTCAATTGGAAGGAAGGATAAAGAATATAGAGAAAAGAGGCAGAAAAAATAATTTAGTATTATTTAATATACCTCCGTACTATTTAAAATTTAGTATTATTTAAAAATCCCGGAACTACTTCCCCATACGGCTGCTCCCCGCGGGAAGTTAGACCATTACCCTCTTACTTGGGGGAGGCATACAGGTATAATACTTGTAAGAACAGGCTATATAAAAAATAAATAAATGTACCAGAAAAGGAAGGTATCAATTTGGAAAATGCAGTAGATGAAGCGAAACCAATATTATCTGGTATGGACATAAGTTTATCTGATGGTTTGATAAACAACTGCTACAGATTGGTAAACAATAGATAGAACAAACCCAGGCCTATTCTAATTTCACTTAACAATTATTTAATGAAGTAGAAATTAATGAAAAAGAGAGACTTATATAGAGAAAAAGAGATTCCTATAACACATGATAAATCACCTGAGGAAAGCGAGGAGGGAAAACAAATACATTTATATCTTAACAGATTGCGAAGCTTCGATAGTACGATGACTTATGAAAACAAGTTATTCACTCTGAAAGGAAACGCTTTTCACATATCTGAGATCGGAGGTCTACTGGATACTTTTGAAGGCAGCTAATTATCGCCAGCGTCATCATCACCAGTACAGGTAACTAAAAGAGAAAAAAAATGGTGAAAAACTCGAACAGTAACGATTTCGAGAAAGAAAATACACAAAACAAAACTAGAGAGTTGAGAAATGAATTATCAGGACTGACTGAATAGGTATCATGTTTTAATATTTTATTTTGGAATATCAATGATATCAAAATTTTATACAACTCGATGAATATATGGGCGAGTACGATATGATATACCTCCCTGAAACTCAAATAACGAATGAAATGAGAGTTAATCCAAGTTGAATGTCAACGGATAAAATTGTTTACAGTCCAGCTGCTAAGAGGTATAAACACGGCAGAGCCTCTGGTGACTTGCTTTGTTTTTATGTTCCAGGATAAATGCTCTGTAAGAACTTTACGGAATAATAGAAACAATATTCTTTTGTTAGATTGTAAAAATAGTTTAAAATTAATTGTAGGCTTTGTTTATATTAATCCTGGTATAGATATTAAATTATTTTTGGAAAAAAAATATAAATTACTATGAATGAGATCAGGGATGAACATAAAAACATTGCAATTTATTTTGGAGGGGACTTTAACTCTAGAATAAGTAATTTAAATACGGTATATAAATAATTTGGTGGAAAACGGCCAAATTTATAAAAATAAAATAAATATATGCTCTCCAGAAATTGTTCGTGACATATGCCTCTTGATAAATCGAAAAAATCAGACAGCTTTATATATTTAAGAGAAAAATATTAACTGGATTTATGGAACATAATTCCTGCATAGTGTTAAATGGCCGAACTACCAGTGATCTAACTGGTAATTATACTTATTGTGACACTGATGGTTCGGGTGTCGTGGATTTGGTCTCGTGTGAAAACGGGGGCTTAAAATTGTTATGTGATTTTATAGTCAAACAAATTTTATCCAGGTATGATCATTTCCCTTAAGAATTGAAAGTTTACTCTGGGTCTAACGTAAATATAAAAAATAATACCTAGAAAAGAAACTTATCAAATGGGGTAATAATATATTTAATAGAATAGTTTATTTTATTTGTCTAAGGAAATTCCTGTACAAATAGATATAAAGGTATTATTAATAATATTAAATCTTGAGTCTACTTCTGCGTTCAAACATAACATTAACATCGTCCACAGCATTAAGTATGACTAATATAATAACAAATTATTATATATATATATAATAATAATAAAAGGCTTAGGGAATCCAAAGGTTCGATGCCGACAGCATCAATCGCTCATTACACACCTCACTCCATCGTTCGCTGTCCAAACCTAGTCCCTTTAATCGGCTTTAATGCAATCTTCCCATCTTCGCTTCGGTCTATCCCTCGGACGATTGCCATTCGGTACAGCAATTTTTTTTTTTTACATTTGTAATTTTACATGCCTATTTGATACGCCGGGATTTAATCACCTCAATTATATTACCCGGATATCGTTCACGCAGTTCGGCGTTGTGTAATCGTCTGAATTCTCCGGTGAATTCATCCTTCTTCTGTCCGAATATTCTACGCTATACTTTATTTTCAAATACTGTAGGTAAGACAATGATTTTATAGATTCTAATTTTTAAGTTGCGGGACAAGAGGAGCGAGCTAAGTAGTTTTGTCACAGAAAAATAACAAGCATTTCCCGCCTTCAGTCTAACCTTAATATCTTCTACAATTTCGTGGTTTCTAGTTATCGCAGACTCTAGATACCTAAACTTACCTACCTGTTCAAACATATTACCATCTATATCGATATCACCAGTAATATCACCATTTTTGCAGCTAACCATATATTTTGTCTTATCCGTGTTTATTTCGAGCCCAAGTTCTATACTGGCATTCATTAACGTTGTCGTATTAAGTTTTATAGTTTCCATATCTTCGCTTAACTGTACCAGATCATCCGCATAGCCCAGCACGGGTGTTGTTGTCCCACCCAGATCCAACCCTTTTTCGGTACGCATTACCTTCCTAATGGCATGTTCTAATGCCATATGAAACATAACAGCAATAATTTAACAGCAGGCGAAAGAGAATCCCCTTGTTTCAAACACGAACGAACCTCAAACGTTTCGGACAGATTATTTCAGATTCTAACTTTATTGAGTGTCCGTCAAGCACATCCTGACTAGATTTACTAGTTTTTTGGGAATCCCCTGCTCAATTATAATATTAAACAGTTTCTGGCGGTCAATAGAATCGTAAGCCTTTTTGAAATCGATATACAGCTGCTGAACAATACCGTTGTACTCTAATTTTTCCTCTAATATTTGCCGTAAAGAAAATATTTGATCAATAGTCGAACGATTCCGTCGAAATCCGCATTGGTAGTCTCCGATAATTTCCTCGGCCTATTCCGTGATTCTACTAGTTAATATTAAAGTGAATATTTTATAACATATTGGAAGGAGTGAAATTCCTCGATAGTTATTACAACCCGTCCTCGGGCCCTTTTTTTGAAGCGGAATAAGAATAGATTCTTTCTATTTTTCAGGTAATTTCTAGTTCTCCCAGATCTTTTTAACCAACAAATGTATTTTAGAAACTCCAACTTTCCCACATGCTTAATTAGTACAGTAGGAATATTATCGGTTCCCGCTGTTTCATAAGATTTTAATTTTTCCGATAGCTACTTCAACTTCCTCTTTACGCGGTTCTTCCATCAACGGTTACGCACTCTGGTACTCAGAAGGAGGACACAACATAATATCCCGTATTTAAAATATTGTCAAAGTGGTTCTTAAACTTATTTAATATGTCAACAGGATCGGTCAAAATATTGATATCTTCATCCCTTATTCCAGACTTGACGGGCCCTAAACATTTACGTGATCTGTTTATACCTTTGTACATGTCTTTTACGTTATTTTCGATTCTATTTCAGTTGTTTTATTTTTAAGATACTCCCGTTTTTTATTTTTGAGCAATTTCGTCGTTTCGTTCTTTGATGTTTGGAAGTATTCCAGATTGTCTTGGTTAGGATTATTTAGAGCTTTTAATTTAGCGGTTTATCTTTTTCCGCACATGTTTAAGCAATCTCCATCAAACCACGGGGTTTGTTATTCTTATTTTCCTTTTTTCGTAGACACGAGGTACCGACCGCTTTAATATTATTCCTGATCTCTATCCATAACTTGTAAACATCCTCACGGTCCTTGTCAGATAGCTCTAAAGCTTCAAACCTATTCTTGACATCTAGCTCGAATCGGGTGCTTATTGATGATTTTTTTAATTTTTCTAAACTAAAATTCTCAAAATCTAAACGGTTTTTTTTCTCTTTTTTATATTAAATTTTTGTTGAAGTTTCGCTATTACTAATTCATGATCCGACCCACATTTTGCTTCGCGATAAGACCGTACATTAATAATACTGCTTTGCCTGCTATGTTGTATCAAGACATGATCGATTTGATTTCGTGTTTGCGAATCCGGTGACGTCCAAGTATATTTATGAATAACCTTATGTTTAAACGTTGTACTTTTAATCATCAAGTTTTTCGGGATGGTAAAGTTTATCAGACGGATGGCTTGAAAACTACAGGCTGCATATCTTTCGTTTCTTCTTTTCCACACCATTTCACGCCCGTCTGGAGATCGAAGAGCGAATCTTGACCCATCTGTAAAAAGTACAGCACTCCATTCGTCCATAGTCCAATGGCTGTGTTCTCGAGCAAAAGCCAGCCGTGTTAATCTGTGAGTTCTGGTCAACTCTGGTCCTCTCACTGGACGAAAAGCCATTAATCCATACTCATTTAATCTTCTCCGAGCGGTACGTTCAGAAATTTGCTCACCTCGAACTTCTTCAATCGCTTGAACAACGGTAAGGTGCCGGTTTCGTAAAATTCTCAAAGTCAAAAACCGGTCATCCCTGGTTCTGTTACCCTAGGCCGTCCAGAACCGGGCCTTCTATTGTTAGAACCAGTTTCCCGAAAACGCCTGGCGGCGTCTCGTAAAGTTTCATATGGAACTCCGATGGCATTAGCTGCATATCTAATGGAACGTCCATCATCAATAAGTGCCACACCACGCGCAACATCCCCAGCACTAAGAGGCATTTTAAAACTTAATATTGAAAAAATTGAAAGCCGGAGACTAAGAAATGCGCTGCAAGAAACGGCACTGAGCTAATGATACTGATTAAACATTTTGGTTCCATAGAAAGTAAACATTGGAATCAAGAATCATTTCATTGAATTAAGGATTAAGGGTTATTGTCCTCTATATTAACATTCCTAATTGAAAACAAACAAAAAGATTACCTATTTATTCATTAAAAACAATAGACTAATCCAAAGCAGAAATATTTTTAGATGAAAACATGAAAAAATCAAGTGGGTGGAATTTTTTACCTGTCAGTGTATAATAATTTGAGATTAAGAACTTACCAGGGTATGGTAAATCTTAATGGGATCAAAATATTCAAGCCAACTACAATAGGAGACAAGAGAAAATTATATTTTTCCATCTCTAATATATGTAATTATAGAGATTTGGTAGGGTAATCTAAAATATTGTCCCATGACTATTGTAATAAAAATGTAGGTTGTTTGTTGGAATGGATTATGATAAATGTTGAACGGATTTGTTTGGGTTTCTTTGTTTATATTAATGATCTGGTAATTTAATTTTAGTATATGAAATATTAAAACCATAAAATTTATTTATTTTTGTTATGTGTTCTATTGATAATTTTAGATTTTATACTGATGTTGATATTGGACATTGTTTTAACTATCTAACTTTTTAATAAATGTGATTTTTAAGTTATCCTTTAGATTATTGTAATGTAGATTATTTATAATGTAGCATAAATAGAAAAAAAAATATAATGTAATAATAAATAAAATGTCATATTTTGACATTTCAAACATTTGTTGTCAATCACTTGTATTGAAATTAAAAAATATAAGCCATCTGTGTATAGTTAGGTTTAAACCTTAATATACAGTGACTACTTCTTATACTAGGTAATAGGTCATATCCCTCTCGGCACAAATAATGAGGTAGCTCAAAAAGATTGGTTTAGTGAATACCTCAATTGGTAAATTTGAACTACTGTTAACTTTTTCACTCAATACACTTGTACAAAAAAAAAAAAAAAAAAAAAATTAAGTGATAAATCGACCATCAAATTGAATTCAAAATTATTTCAATCGAAGTGTTCACAAGACTATTTCTTTTTAGCAATCCCATTCTAATACTGGAGGGTGGTATGTCCTCATGGTTTCTGTCTTGTATAATAATATAAGCGGAATTGTTTACCAGTTATCATTCAATATATAGAATGCCATTATTAGATCTAGATCATGTAAATTCCAAAATGTATATTATTGTGGTGACATTGGATTTCCAAGTTGTTATCTTATAATACATTTTGGCACCATTTAAATTTTTTATAAAGCTAAGCAATTATCTGCTTATTCATACAGCATTAGTTACCTTAAATAGATTAAGTTTAGTTTAAAGGCTCAAACTTAGGAAATGCAACAAAATATTTGACAGTTATAGTAAAATTAATTAGTAAATAAATGACTAAAGGCTATCACAACTGATAATAATAAAAACAGAAGCAGGTAAAGGAATTAAATAAAACAAACTTTCAAGAGTGACTTTACACATTATTTTCTTGAAATCATATAAATCCAGAACTATTGATCAATGATAATAAAGTAAGAGGAATACACATATTGACATTCGAAATCCTAATTTTTCAAATTTATCAACAATTTACCAGTAAAATCAATTGCTATAATTTTTACCAGCATTGTGTTCTTTGAAGGACAATCATTGACCTTTTCAACAAGCATATAGCTAGCTCTAGTACTTGGCAGAAAATAAAACATTGAATGAATGATACACATACAAAGGTTGAAGTAGTTAACAAATTTGATTACATTGTTTAAAAAGATGATATATTCCATGGTTATGTTAACAAGTAAAAAATTAGTATGGATAGTTCTATAAAAAAATTAAAATCTGATTAGTTATAAGGAACAGGCACATTATCTTGTTATTTTTCAAGTTTAAAAAAGTAAAACTGATATAGTAATCAACATTGTTTTTTGGAATCCATAAAAAAATGTATCTAGTGCATTTGTCTTACTCCCACATCGTTAAGCACTCGAGTGCTATTTCTATTTTTCTCAGATTCATTTATACTAATGACTATTTATTTTCATAGTCTTAATAATTTTCAATATAGTATTATTTTCTTATAAGAAGCACTCATAGTTAATCAAATGAGAAAAAATAAATTATGCCATTAACATCTCTACAAATCAAGATTTTCATTTCCATTGATTTTTAAAGAATGGATAGTAGACATATTAAAGAGGGCTAACAAGATATTAATTAACTTGAAAAATGAATAGTTATAAAAAAAAACACACACAAATATATGCTTGAATTTCATAATTAAATATCCAAACAGAAAAGTTTGCCATTCTTAACACTCTTTAGCATTTAAATACTTATTATAAACACCTACTTGTAAATAAGTTTTTAAAAAAGTAAACTAACATTGAAGGAACTAGTAATCAATTACTATTATAAAACTTAGTAGCTCCTGAAATTAATTATTCTTATTTCTGATCTTGTGGATGGCTTGCTACTAGTTAGACCTAAATGAGCATAAAAGTCTTCTTGATAGTGGATAGATGATTGACAGCCGTAAATAATTAAAGCAAAGTTGGTTGGGGTGTTCAATCAAAATATAAAATTAAAATAAATAAATTTGTTTATTTTTACTAAACACCCCAAACAACTTATCTTCAATAAAAGTTTTGTAAATGATAAACTTATAACTTGTAGGTGTTGAACATCAACTGTATACTATAAGGTAGTTAATTATATATTAAAATAAATCTTCAAAGAGGTACTAAATATATGGACAAAGCAGTTATTATAGAATAATTCATCATATGAAATTGTAACGTTTATTTACTTCAGTGGTATTGCTTGTTACTCCAAATTATTGTTTATTACAAATAATCATTTAAATTAAATTTGCACTATTAAAACAATTATCTGTAATATTATTAGAAACACATTACATGAGCTAAATACAATTTTAACTACATATTACACTGAAAATCTTGTAAATGATTTATTTAAAATCTATATGAGTATATATTTATAAATTTTGAACTATAAGTACAAAACAATAAATGTTTTCATCTTTATGACATAACTAAGTATCAATAAGTTTTGTATTTTCATATGAAAATTATTGCTAAAGTGAAAATTTGAGCTAATTTCTTTACTGAAAACTTAAAGTTCAAAGTAAATGATAAAAATTTCACAGAAATGTTGTTACAAAAAAATCATAAATCCATCAAATTATATTATATATATATGTACCAGGCGCAATAAACTTGTACAGGATCGAGACTCTATGATCAGGCTCTACAACCAGGAACCTTTCACAGTAGAAGAGGCCAAATTAATAATAATAATTATATATTGCAATTCATAAGTTGCAAATTATAGAACCATTGTTATAACAATTATAATTTTAACCAAGGATCTTGAAGGCATTCAGAAGCAGTAGGCCTTCTCGTAGGATCATACTTCAGCATACTTAACAAAAAATCTGCAAACGGAAATGCTAGCATAATATTCCATTTTTTTAGTAGGGCGAGTCTTTGATCTAAGGAGCATCGCTCTGATGTATCAACATTTATTAAGTCTCCTGATTCTGATAAATATTTAGGTGACAGCAATCCTGCATCTTGAATTGTTCTGGGTATATTTCCAAGTAGTTGTATCATGAGACCAATATGAATTTCATGTTTTGAAACACCGTCGAAAGAAGGTGGATAAAATAAAACATCTCCAGTAGCTAGCTCATATGCTATACAAGCTATGCTCCATATATCAACAGGAGGCCCATAGTCTGCAGCTATTAAAATTTCTAGTGATGTATAAGGTCTAGTTGGAATTGGAGATGTAAGTATATCTGACCTTGTACAGCTAGTACCAAAATCAGTAATTTTGATCTTTATGTCTCCTCTTGAAAATATATTTAGTCTAGAGTACAATCTACAGGTGAACGTGATTTGAATTTTTTTTGTTTGCATATCCCCAGCAACAGCACCAGACCCAGATGCATTTTCATTGCCAGTTTCTTGAATTTTACCAAAGAACTCTCAGCATTTTTATTAATTTGATCCTCTCCACTTTCAGGCCTTATTTCTTGCATATTGGCGAAATCCACTATCATTCTAATATCATCATCACCAAGACAAATTAATATATTTTCTGGTTTGAGATCAGTATGTATAATTCCACATTTTGAGTGCAAATAATCAACCCCTTCCAGAATTTGTCGAATTATGCTCTTGACTTTAAATAGTGGAGCTCCTTTGGAATATCTTTCTTGAATGAATGAGCATAAATCATAACCAATTGTTTGGAAAACCATGCATACGTGAACGCCTCCCACTTTGTTTGGCACTATAAAGCTTTCTGAAAGTTTCAATAATCTTTCACATCTTTGATCTGAAGGATCAGTAGAATGAATCTTTTTAAACATATTTATTTCATGATGCCCACTATAGTATGATTTACTTCTGATAACTTTCATTGCAATGTATTTAGATTTTAAAATATCCCGACACAACCAAACATTCGAAAATTGGCCCTGGCCGAGTTTTTTTATAATGCGAAACTTGGATTTTACCAAATCCCCAATTTCTGCATCAAAAAAAGTGTCCCTGTTACCCAATTCTTCCTCATTCAGTTGCTCTGCTCCATTCGATTCTTCTTTAGGATTGTCATTGGAATCTTGCAATCTTGATTTCTCCATTGCAGACGAAGAGGCTTCTTGGCTCATTTTTATTTCCAATTATGAGACTTTAATACTATTCAGAAACACTGCTCCTTCAGAAAAAACAGAAAGTGATGAATCAGCCACAAAGAACAATAATTAACCGATAATGGGGAAAAATAATTAACAGAAAACTGAGTAAGCACAACAACACCTCCGAATGATCTAGGCGTATGACGTAACTTCAGAACCAACGCCCTTCTCTTCTCTTCTTATTGGTCCATTATTATAAATGCCATATAAATATACTAAAGATACATTAGGCTCTGAAACAAACACATTTATTTTTTTTTTGCATTTATTCTAAATTTTAAATGACATTCGTTCCGACTTGTATTCACAAATTTATTTAAATCATTTTTTATTTTTAATCTACCATATAGAAATTCTGCTTATTTTAATTATTCAGCATTTTTAAACAAATCCATTATATACTTAATAATATTTAGACTGAATCGTTATCCAATGTAAACGGACCGCTATATTAAAGTGCGTGTTTATTCCCCAATCTTTTGTCTATTTTGTTTTTATTACTACGATATCTTTATTGACTAATCTAACAAGCTTGGCCATAACTAATTGTGATAATTTGATTATTCACATTTATAGAAAATGCTAATCAAAATATTTCAATTTTAAAAACACTGATATAATATAAGGAAACTAACAGTAAGTAAAATAAAAATAAAGACACAACTCGCCTGTATACATACTAAAAACATTTACAAAATCGGTCTGAGGAACAACAAAACCCAGAAAAAACAAACATGTGAGGTGTACATCAGGACTTTAGGACAGAACATCGCTCTCGCTATGTCAATGATATTGAGCCAGTTGAAGCTGAATAAAACCACAAACACATTGAACATGAGTGGAGGATCTAGGAATTACCAGAACTTTACTTGACAATTGAAGTGATATAATCTGTTTTATTGCAAAACAGATGGCTACAATCGTTACTGCCTAGTTGGATGATAGAGATGAGTAAAGTTAGATAAGCATTGAACTTAGATAAGAGTGATTGGAAAGAGTCATGAGAAATTTTGAAAATTGGTCAGTAAAAGGTCAAAGGCATCAAGGATATGAAGGTCATTTTGCTTTCAAAATTTTTTTGTTTTTTTCGCTTACCCCTATTTCTCCATTTCTGGCATATTGAGTGGAAGGAAGAGGGGAGGGGTACAGGCCTATCTGCGGGAGGGAGAAGAGAGCTTTCGGCCTGAAGCCCCCTCCCATAAAATTGTAAAATATAACCATGTTTTATGAAAAAAATATTGTCTATAAAAGTATTATTGTTCTTGTAATTACATTTAATAGGACTTCAAGAATCACTTAAACATCATTTCATACAGGTGGTTAGTTTCTTTGTTCTTCTTCCAAAGTAATAAATTATATATATATATATATAAATATATATATATATATATATATATATATATATATATATATATATATATATATATATATATATATATATATATATATAAAATAAAAAAAAGGTTTCGGGCTGAAGCCCTCTAAAATTAAATCGTGGATCCGTCAGAGAGGATAGATGTTTAAAGGGTATAACCAAACCTATGCTAAACGAAGCGGAAGGTCGAGATTATTCCCTGGGTCCACGGAAAAATCTCAGATTGGAGCAGAAGGCAGAGGCGATGGTATTCTACCAATCAATCTTTGCTCTTTTTGAGTTCATGAATCCATTTTCTATTTTCATTTCTATGCTGAAGAACTAAAATAATGACAATTGCCTCCTCGCCAGAACTACTTATTTTTTATAGAAAAAAAAGTGGTAATATACAACTTGTGGGAAGTAGTAACTCTAGTTGACTTGGCCAAGCAGAGCAACGGAGGTATTTTATCGCTTTCAAAATAAAGCTCTGTGTTAGCCCTGGATTATGTATCGTCGTGAGTTTCGAACGATATTGTAACGTAAATTCGTACCGCGTTATATGTGTGTGTGTGTGTGTGTGTGTGTGTGTGTGTGTGTGTGTGTGTGCCTTTAGAGGTTTAACCAAACCTAAACGGAGCGGAAGGTCAAGAGTATTTATTCCCTGGGTCCATTACGAAAAGAATTGCATCCCGCTCAGGCCAGATTCGATCCGTCGAATAGACTCGAGAAGTCTAGGGAGTTTTATTAGATTCATTTGATAGCAATTCCAAGATTAAACTGAAAAGGTTTAAATTGAAACCCTATGATTTTCAAAAGATCGAAGTCTAAATTTACAAATCCTGGATGAGTACCCTGTGATAAAAATTGTTTTTTTTAAAAAAAATATAACACTCCGCTGCTCATATCGCGGCCAGTTGAACGACTATTTTCTTTCTCTAATTTATCAGATGCACCCAGAATGAAATTGTTGAATGATCTATGGCTTGAGGAATAATATTATAAAAAGCTAATTGCCAATAAGTCCAGCAGGGATGGACAACATGAAATCTTGGCAGTATACTCCTGCTCCTGCATTCCGCGTAGCTGTTTAAGCGGAGCCGTCGGTGTATACGTGGAGCCAGTTCTGCTCGGGGTAGCGGCTATTTATTGTTTCCAAAGCAAGCGCTTTCAATTCCCACTCAGGTGTTTGGTGTTTCCTTACTGGTTGTGTTAGATCTAGCCGTGCCTCTGCAAAAAATCTTTGATGGTCACTGCATTTATTAAATGGCAGACTCATGCTTAGATCTATGTGTTTTCTTTCCAGTAGGTCTCTAACTTTTACTCTTAGTGGTTTTTGCGTCTTGAGGCGCTGGACAGATGTTTCTTGAGCAGCCCAGTACTTCAAACCTAGTCTTTTCATTCTCTCTGTAAGGCAGATTGCTGCTACTTCTCTCCTTGTTTGAAGTGGTTCTATTCCCGTTTCTATTATTATTATTCTGGTTCTATTATTATTATTATTATTTGTAATTAACCATTATTTGCTTCTCTTTAAATGTTATTCATTATATTTCACCTTCCTTTCATCATATTTCTCTATTTCCTATCCAACATGTCTAGTATCCTGACCTTTTGTCATGTTAATTCCCAATCCTTACCAGCCCATTTCGACGAATTTCAGCAATATTTTACCTGTAATTTTTACCATACTATTGCAGTTTCCGAAACATGGCTAAAACCCCAAATCCCTTCCTCTTCGGTTTCCTTACCCGATCACACCTTTATCCGCCACGACCGGGTTACGGTGGTTAAGAACGGGTGGTGGTGTGGGTCTTTACGTCCATAATAGCCTAAAATCCCGAATCCTAGATATCTCACTCCCTTCAAATTGTCCCCACATGGAATATCTTTTTGTTGAAATTTCCTTCAAAGCCCATCTTCTCCTATACGTTGTAGTTTATCGCCCTCCTCTGGTACCTTTCGACCCATCCTTTGAATCTACCCTATACAAATTTATCCCTTTTTACAGTAACATAATAGTTTCCGGTGACTTTAACGCCAACTTCCTTTCCGATTCCCACCACAAACACTACCTGGAAAACCTTTTCTACTCCCTTAACCTCTTCGTAGTACCATTTGCTCCTACTCATTACACTTGCTGGACCTGTTTATCATCGATTCTGCGCAGAATCTTTTGTTCTCGTCCCAGCTACCTGTTCCCTTCCTCTCTTCACATGACCTCATCCAACTATCATACAATATCCAGATCCCTGCGATCCTTCCTAAAACAATAACCTTCCGCAATATAAATTCCCTAACCGTGAAAGCATCTTACCCGATATCGAAACCCTGAATTGGAATGATGTTTACACCAGCTCCTCAATTGATACCATGGTAGATATCCTGACTTGTAATTTCCTCCATATCCTCAATACCCATGCCCCACTTAAAACCTCTACATTCCGCCGCCAGCCTGCTCCTTGGATGTGTCAAAAAATTCGAAATATGCAAAAGAGACGTGAGGCAGCCCGTAGACGCTTTAGAAGAACCAGGCTTGCAGATGACTACGAAGCGTTCAGGGTACTCCGTAACTTGACGCAGACAACGATCAGGCTGGCGAAAAACAATTACTATCGTGAAGCCTTCTCCTCGGCTCCCGATTCCAAATCCAAATGGAATTTACTCCGAAAGCTGTCACTTTGCAAATCATCTTCTTCCACAGTTGTCCCAGTCTCTCCTAATGCTTTAAATTCCTACTTTTTATCATCCTCCTCTAGTAATATTTCTCCCGCCTCTTCCCATATATCTGTATCATCTGCATTTAATAGTGACAACTTTTATTTCCTTCATAATGAAATCCCAATCCGACTCTATAGGAATTGACGGAATACCCGTCAAACTGTTAAAATTATGCCTCCCTGAAATCCTTCCATTTCTTCTATTCATTTATAACTTTTCCCTTCAAAATTCTGTTTTCCCTACATCTTGGAAAAAAGCCTTAGTCCGTCCTATTAACAAAATCCCTAACCCCACATCTCCTAAAGACTATCGTCCAATTTCCATCCTCTCAAATCTGTCAAAACCCCTCAAAAGAATTGTCCAATCCCAAATTTCCAATTTTCTCGAAGAGTTCAAACTTTTAGATCCTCTCCAATCTGGCTTTCGCCCGGGCTTCTCCACTCAATCCGCTTTAGCCAAAATCACAAACGACATATATACTGCAATTGACGAAAGAAAACTGACTGTATTGGTACTCCTGGACTTCTCCAAAGCATTCGATTCCTTAGACCATTCTATCCTGTACACTAAATTAAAATCACTATCCTTCTCCAATAGTTCTATCCTATGGTTCCAATCCTTCCTTTCTGACAGGACTCAAGCTGTTAATATTCCGAATCAACCCTTATCTTCTTTCCTCACTTTGTCTCATGGAGTAGCCCAGGGTTCAAGCATTTCTCCTATCCTTTTTTATTCTTACATCAATCACCTTCCTAGTTCAATCCACCATTGTTCATACCATCTATATGCTGATGACTCTCAAATTTATCTTTCCTTTCCGCCCACTGAGTTATTAGAAGCGTTTATGAATATTCAGAAAGACCTAGATAGGATCAGTGCGTGGGCAAGCTTGAATAATTTAAACTTATACGCATCAAAAACTCAGGTAATTCTTATAGGTTCCAACTCCCTCCTTAGATCCATTTCCACCCATCCTTCCTTGAATATTAATGACCAACCAATATCCTTCACCTCCTCTGTAAAAAACTTAGGAATTACCATAGATCAAAACCTATCATGGAAACCCCATATTGCTCAAATCTCCAGAAGGTCAATTGGTACTCTTAAATTATTTCATCGTTCTCGTCAGCATCTCCCACAACCTATCCGCAGGCTCCTCGTTTCCTCATTGATTTTCCCCTACTTTGACTATGGCTGTGTGGTATACGGTGGCCTCTCGTTGGAGCTTGAGGACAGACTGAAGAGAATCATGAACTGTTTTTTAAGATTTGTCTTCGGCACTTCGAGATGGTCTCATGTGTCCCACCTATATTCCGAGTCAAAGTGGCTCTTCCCCTCTTCCCGCCGCCTATACTTCCTTGGAAATTTCTTATATCAAACGATCAACTCTCAGCACCCTTCCTATATCTACTGTCTCCTCAAGCCGAAACCTTTAGTCCACTCAATAAAAACGAGATCCCGTGATTCTGACCTCTATATTCCATCACACAAGACAAAAACCTATGAACGTTCCTTCTTAGCCCGCTCCGTCACCTATTGGAATTCTTTGCTACATAACATCCGTCATGCCTCTTCACTGTCAACCTTCAAATACCTCCTTTTCCAATATCTCCTCACATCCCAAACAGACGATTCGCAACCATAAATTTCATTTTATGAACTGAATTTGTGAGAAGTAAATGGTGGTGCCTACATATTAAGTTTTAACATAAAACAGCAATGATTTTTGACTATTATTTTTACTATTTATTTGTATTTCTCTTCACCTCAGGTTGTGCATTTTCTTTCATGTATATAAGTTTATATTTTATACTTTTTGTCTCACTGTGTAGCAATATGAGTAAGTACATATATATAGTTCCTTTTTTACCTTTATACCACAATTATTCCTGAGATTTTATTTTATCTTAATGTTTGCTTATTATTTTATGAATCACTGTAAATATTATTACATTTTGTATTAAATTATGTTTCTATTAGATAGCCTATTATTTATAAATTGTGCAGTTATGTATATATAGTTATGTAATTTCTTTTCTGTCTTTTTTTTTTTTTTTATCGTAATAATAAGTAAATTTGGAGAAGACAGTATGTTCATTTATATATGTATGTATATGTATGTATGTGTATGTATGTATATATATGTGTATGTGTGTGAATGAATATATATGTGCGTGTGTTTATAAGTTAAGCGTCGGCGGCTTCAAAAATAAAAAAAAAGAAAGAAAAAGGATCGAGAAACAACACTCACGGCTTCTGAATAAACACTGCTTTATTCGTTCAATAATCTGCCTTATATACAGTTGTTGTGTTTATTTACATTACAAGATGGTATTAAGGCTGATATCGCCAGTCTCCGGTCTTTATCTTATATATATGTGTATATTTTTTTTGTTTATTTCTTAGTGGTTACATACTACTTTTTAAATAATGTATATTATGTTAGAATTTTTTTAAGTTAGTTTTTGGCCAGATTGGTATTTTATTTTGTATTAATTCATCTTTGTTATTCTAAGGGGACTTAGTCCTAGAATAAAGGTCTATTTTCTATTCTATTCTATTCTAAATGTTGTTCTAAGTGATTTTCTCGAGCATTAAGACAGGCTCGGCATGTTTCTTCAGCATCAGCAGTGGCAGAACGGCACTGGATATGTGTTATTGTTTCAAAAGATTCAATTATCCTTCTTTGTAAGGAATTAAGGTCATTGATCGGACTTGCTCCATCATATCCCAAATCCCAATCAATGGATTGACCTGCATGCTCTCCAGACCTGATACCACTGATTTTTTTTGTTTGGAGTGACATTAAACAAAAACTCTATGCAAGTCCGGTCAATGACCTTAATTCCTTAAGAAGCAAGATAATTGAAATTTGTGAAACAATAACATATATCCAGTTCCGTCCTACCACTGCTGCTGTTGAAGAAAGATGGCAAGCCTGTCTTAATATTCAAGGAATTCACTTTGGACAACATTTAAAATGAATGTTAATGTTGACATTTAATTAATAATGTAGTTAGAACAAATACATTGGTATTTGCGGACATACCCTCAGAGGAAACGTTTATCTTGTTTTGAGGTCCTTAGTTCATTTTTGCAGTTCCACCACTTAATCCTGTAACACCCTTTATAATTATAAAAGATTTGTGATAAAAAGCATAAAATAGTATCTAAAAAATGAAAGAATATCTATGAGTAAGAAAGTAATGAAAGGCCTAATTTATTGTGTCTATTTATAGCTATAATTATGACTCATTTAATACATTATATTATTTCGTTGTAATACTTTTTTACTTTCACTTACCTATATATTTAATAAATAGTAAGGGTAAGTACTGCGATTTTTGAATCTGAGTTTTCAACGGAAATACACGTTTTGAGGTCCCCTGAGTCCGAATAACCAAGTTCCGCAAAATGGTCTGTGTGTGTGTTAACAGTCCAGCTCAAAAACGAAAAGTCGTATAAAAGTGAAATTGCATATTTAAGGTTCTTATATGCTAGGGATGTTACAGCAACTTTTTCGTCAAAATCGACTGA